>JAMAKT010000094.1:44982-124882 GCA_023628415.1 Hypoxylon sp. PDH2405 | reverse complement strand
ACCAGTTTGTACCGCCTAAAATCCGCGTGCCCGTTTAAATTTGGGTATAACTAAAATTTTTTTTTTTTTTTTTTTTTTTTTTTTTTTTTTTTTTTTTTTACACATGCTATTATCTTCGCCGAGGATATGGTTAAATTGTAGTCAATATCATGTTTTATTTGATGACGATCGTAAATCACGATGTATACCTAGGTAACCTACCTTCTAGGTGGCCGTGTGGCGGCGTATCCGATAGTGTCGGCAAAATGGGTCGTAGGCTAATGAGGGCTTTATATGTAGCATATCCAAGCATATTGGAGATTTGGAAGGTTGGGACTGGTCGGTGTTATATTGACAATAAAAGGGGTTAATTGCAATTATATAAATAGAGCTGCAGTGAGTAGTCGGCAGTTGATAAGAATATACTAGTAACATCCTTTTGAATATTATGTACAGGGCCAGGTAAAACATCTGCATAAACCTATCTTCATTCTACCTCCTCTTTCCTTTTTTCTTCTTTCCTTTTTTCTTCTTTCCTTTTTAGAGGGAGCCTTTTTATCGCGACTTCTATTGAGGCAATCCACGATGCTCTGGTCTATCCTCGCGTTCTTGGCTACGGCTATCAAGGCAGCGCCTCAGACAACTCCAGTGAAAGGCCCTGGAGACAACAGCCTTGTGAGATTTGGATGTAGCCAGGTTGTTATTGAGCGGCTTGATCCGTAAGTCCTGGACTTCCGGGGGTGATCTATGCAGAGCATAGCTAAAATCTTTGCCTCTAGTCTTGTCAACCCTGGCATGAATCCCTCTCCTCACTTGCACCAAGTTGTCGGAGGAGTATGTGCTCCGCTCTGATCATGTTAATGAATCCATTGTATTGAATCCCCACAGAACGCCTTCAACGCCTCTATCGCATCAACAGACGTCTCTAATCTGGCTACCTGTACAACATGCACTTTCAGCGAGGACTTTTCCAATTACTGGACAGCGAACCTATATTTCAAGGCAAGAAATGGCACATACAAGAGAGTCCCGCAAATCCCAAATCGTTTTTTGGAAGGCGCTCATGGTGGCGTTACTGTGTACTATCTGTCGCCTGGTAAGAACACAGTTACTGCCTTTAAGCCTGTAGGGTCAATAATAAACCACTAGGTCCTATATAAATTTATTGACACTGTTATTTAGGGATTTCGGATGCTAGTCGGTGACTCTATGCGACGTGAGAAAAAGGGCCCGGGCCTGAAGTCCCAGAGTTGTTTCCGCTGCTTCACGGGACCGAACTTTAAGGGAGATGATTATTCTCCTTGCGCCGACCCTAAACTGGACACGGAGATATTTCCTTCAGGACCATGCTTGGGCGGCATTCGATCCAACATCCACTTTCCAACGTATGGATATAAATATTTCCTTCCCAATACATTTCCTTAGAGTCCATCACTTACCATGAATCTAGCTGCTGGGATGGAGAAAATTTAGATAGCTCCAACCATCAAGATCACGTAGCATACCCTGTTGGGGGCCCTTCATCATTTGCTACTACAGGAAAATGCCCATCTTCTCACCCAATCAAGATACCGCAGTTGATGCTCGAGGTACGAAACTTCAATTATCTCAGTAATACCATTCAATTGTGCCGGCAGCGTTGTTTTGTTACAGAAGGAAGGTTACCTTAAATCGACAGTCCCTTCTTTTGGATTTGATATTGATATTATTGCATATAGATTGTTTGGGATACGACTGGGTTTAATAATCCGGAGGATTGGCCAGAGGATGGATCCCAGCCATTTGTTCTTAGCACAGGAGACAGGTAACACGCCGCATTAAAATCTATACGCGCTAGGCCATGATATTGATGCCCAACTAGTACCGGGTACGGCCAGCATGCCGACTACGTTTTCGGATGGAAAGGCGATGCTCTCCAAAAATTGATGGACGGAGCCTGCTTTGGGGACACCTGTGAGGGGGTCAAGACCCAGGGCTTCAGTGAAGCAAATAAGTGCTATGTGACAAACACAGTCAAGGAGGTCACTGAAGGATGTAAGTTTGAGAGCAATATAAGCCCCGTCCTTCAAGCTGAATCCTAACACTCGATGTAGGGCTCGAACAGCTCCCAGGAGATGGAAGTGGAGCTTAGTGGCGGTAAAGGAGTACGAGCAGAGTTAAAATGTAAAACTATTAAACCAATTTTGCGCCTAGCTGTGAGAAAGCGTCTCTAACAATTCAGATATAATAATTACTCTAACAGTGATATACTAGTACAAAATGAGAACTTGGAAGATACGACCTATGACTACCAAGTACTCGATATATTGTCCGATTGCCTCCAAGGTCGGGATCCCAATAAGAGAGAGGCACGTTTATAACATGTCGACGGCTCCTAAGCTACGTAAAGTAATCAACTACGTCCTCCTTGAACCGGGAAGGATCGCATTCAAAGACAAGAATCGTCGTCGTATCGATTTCTTTTTACGCCTATCTTTAAAAAGATACTTTTCTAAATATTCCCTATAAACTCCATTCAGATAATTCAGATAGTCCTCATTAACTTCCCCTTCAGGTGGAACTTCGATCCTTTTTTCAAACCATTTAATCAATCGCTCTTTTGACTTCCAATGAGGCGGTATGCGATTCGGCGCTGGTATTAATGTACTTGGCGAAGTACGGCGGCTATCTATAGCAAACTCGGGCCCATTCTCAGGTGCAGTGTTCATGGCTTGGTTCGAGTAACCCTTAGCACCGTTCACCATGTCAACGTCAGAATCAGGTTCATCTTCCGCCCTTCCATTCATGACAGAGAGATCCTTGAAACTAAGTGCGACTCCGTCCACACTCGCATTTCCCTCCGCTAGAGATGGAATTGATTTTATCTTGTCCAAGGGGAAAGGCAATTCTTGGACCGGGTCGGAAACCACAGGAGAAGGAGGTCCATCTGAACCCGACTCATATTTTTCGGCATAATCAATTGGTCCCAGAGGTCCTCCTGTACCGGTGGTATCCCACCACTCTCCCTCATACATGTCTGTTTGAACATTAGTAGAAGGCCTTGCCTCTAGATAGGTAGACAGTGACAAAACAACTGGAATATCCAAAACGACTAGAAGGGTCCTCGTTTCTGTGCTAGGTGTTTTCATTCATACTCCTTCGTTTGAGAAAAGATGCGTGTACTCACTTTCATTTTGCCTACCACTCCCATCCCCTTCTGCTCTACGTCGTCCTCCGCCTTGCCCTTGCCCTTGCTCTCGCCTTCGCTCTTGACTTTGCGGTGGGTTCTCGGTAAGACCCGTTATTATCCTCCTAACCTCACCAGTCGATTGCCAAGCACTTCTTCTGCCGCCACCTCTACCACCATCGTTGTCATCATCGTTGCCATCGTCGTCATCACCAGGTGGAGGAGGTGGAGGAGGTGGAGGAGGGGGGGGAGGCGGGAGAGACCAACTTCCACCACCGCCTTCATCTGTGGGCGCGTCACTGTCGTCCTCCTCATCCATAAAAGGGTGATATTCCGGCACTGGTGGCGCGTCAGGGTCCTGAATATCAAGAGTTAGTAGAGCCATAATAGTGGTAGAGTAGGTATGACGAGAACCATCTTTGTTGTAAAACTAGAAATAAAAAAACTAGAAATAACCGCGGACTTAACGCACTTCTACTCCCCGATTGGTATCTTCCTCATCGCTATCAATTTCATAGTAGGCATTTCTTAGAATTCTCTCGGCATACAGACCGCCTACCGAGTTCTTTTAGTTAGTAAATAATTAACATCAAGATCCCAAGATTGAATTCCTAACTCTTCAGTCAAGTCTCAGGACAAAGGCCGAAGCTGTTTGGAAGTGGGATAGGAGAAGGGGGTTGGTTTAACATATACTGACCATAACCATTCGGTCCACAAAGGCCCCCTTCGCCTCCAGGTTGCCCCGGTCCGGCAGGACCGCCTCGACCCCCGGGGTATCCATCTCGTTGTGGCCATGGATGTGGAACATCGGGATCATTTGCAGGTCGACTCTGCTGTTCCAAAGCTGGGAATCCTACGTCTTGCCCAGCTGTGTCCGTACCACCTATGGAGAAGTTTGGAAACTGTCGGGGATCTCCATACGAAGATACGTATAAATTGAGAGCTCCCCGCTGCAGGTTCAACTTGTGGGCGCGGACCAAGGCATTCACACTGCGAATAGTCCAAAGCATTTTAGCCCAAGTCCTCGCCCTGATTCGCTTCAATGTATTCCGTTGCTTCATGAGTCTCCGTAAATAACGGAGAAAGAATCCATCGTAAATATCCTGTATCACACTTAACCGTCGGTACCACATCCTTCTCGGTATTTTTGCTAGGTTCTTTATGGCCTCGAGGGATGGTTGTCCCCCGACCCTTGATAGGTGCAACTGAGTCCTTCGATCTGCTACTAATCTCTCGATCGCCTCGGTAAGGCCCGTACGCCAAACACAATATCGATCGTTATAATCAACGAGCCACCGGAAGATCTGTGCAATGTTGGCAGGCTCTGTTGTGTCTTGGACGAAGCTTCCTGTGCACAAAAGGAGGTGAGATGGGGCGCTTTCTGAATTAAGGGATTTTGGGGGAACCTACGAAGGAGAACGGCATCTTTACGCCTAATTCGATAGTAGCGTGTAAACAGTTCTTCATAAATAGGTCGAAAGTTTTCATGAGAGTCATCCACCTGGAATAGTATCCTAGCTTTCTCTCTAAAGGGGCCTTTTTAACAAATTAGTTTATTTTCCATGAATTTTCTCTCTGCATGTTGGTTTCTTTGGTTTCTTTTTACCTATAGACTGAGCAAGCATTGAGGTATCTCTTATCAAGTCTGCTCCGTGAATATCGGAGTTGGCTGCTTTAGCTCTCCTGTCCTTCTCTAATGATCTTCTACCCGACAATGTCCAGTCGTTTTTTATATTGTTCGAAAATAGACCTAAGCGCAGCCAAATTAGTTACGACACCACATCTTCCTAGTAATTAAAGCATAAAAGAAAAGTTATGCGAAACGTGGCGGCTTACGAATTCTAACTGTTTGCCATAGTCTTGAATAATTCAATAAAAATTGTAGAGCAGCTTTCTGTCCCCCTTCGGCATTGATCCAATCCTGCGAGACCACCTCCAAGAGTGCATCCGTTACCCACTGCCAATCATTTGGGCGTTCAGGGAGATCGGGACGGGCCGTACCGTCGCCGTTATCGACACTAAAGCCGGTTACGAGATCAGTGCCTAGACTAATAACATGGTCATAGTCTCTCATCAACTGCCTTGCTGGGCGATTCCCTCTAATTTGTATTTGTTGATCCTGTGATGGGAAATCAACGCCGATATTCTCCAGATTCCAAGCAGCGCGGGACGCCTGGGTACGAGCGTTTTCGTTTCGAGCTAGGTTCGGTACATATAAGAGCAAATTGTAATGGCTGGTATCCCTGTCTTGGTCGATGTTCGTGTCCGGGTAATTTTCTGGGCGAAACCGCCATCGTGATCCTTCATGAGCCATGGCAATGGCACTAATCAGATATGTGAAAAGTTGTGATTGAAAATATTTGGACTGAATATTAGCAAAGTGGGAATGATATATGAAAAAATTGGAGTTATTATGTGCTCGCCCTGTCTCATGTAATGTGCTGTTCTTTGATGCCCTTACCTTTGTGGTCATCAACAATGTGTAGAGCATGTCGGGACGGCGACTTGGGTGGAACGCGATCAGTATTCAAATCATGAAACAGCTAGGGGACGCACGCTTGGAGCCAAATTCTATTCATTTTTAATTTAACAAAGATATGTACTCAAATAATGAAAATCTCTCTTTATCTGTAACTACCTAAAGATGTAGGAGTTGGACAAGCCGAGTGAAGATATTTGAGAAGGTCATGCGGGCGTGATAATTATGTAATAGGTATCCAGGTAGATAGAGATTACATGTACTGATCGATTTGGAAACGAGTCCTAAGGTGTGTGGATGGAGGAAGATTACGAGGAAGATGCGTAAAGTTAATAGATGGCTATTCTCGCTCATGAGACAATCAGTTCGGCTTCAAGTACATCGGCCATGTCTCCGAGAGTGTCAAACTTCCAGTCATATATCTCCTTTTCCCTGTTTCCCATAATCGCGCCTGGTCTCGCGATCCAAACAGACTTTAGGCCCATAGCCCGGGCTGGGTGATGATCGTGAAACTGACTCTGTGCGGTTTGCAAAACCTGATCCTTGTCGATATCGAACTTATCCTTCACGGCCTTGAGCATGTACTCAAAATTTCGATGGTCTGGCTTATAAGAGCCGACGTCCTGAGCCGTGATGATGAGGTCAAACGGGAAACCTTCTAGCGGCCCGGAATTGGTTAAAGCGAACGAGCTCCGATCAATATTCGACAGGACCACTAGTTTGTAGTGCTTCGCCAGGCGACGCAGCGCATCAACGGTATCCGGGAAAGCTGGCCAACTGCCCACCGAATTGCCGAAGGCCTGTGACTCGTCCTCTGAGGGTGGCGCTAGTCCTAACTTCGCCGCGACTTGCTTATAGACGGTGGTCAAGAGCTGAGAGTAGGGCATTCCGGGCGTTTCTTTCTGCTGCTTAACTTCGAACTCATGGTAGGTTTCTAGTAATTGAAGACGAGGGATGTCTGTGCGATTATTGACCGCAAGGAGGGGTTGCAGAGCTGACAATATGCCGCTTTCATAGTCTATCAAGGTACCGTAGATATCGAAGGAAAGGAGGCGAAAGTCTCTCAGGTTTGCCATATCGCTGAATTACCTGGGAAGAGGAATTATGTTAGAAATAAGTACCTAGGTAGGTAACTAACACCTAGATATGATAATCTATAAGCTTCGCTTTTCTTTTTATTTTTTCTTTTTGAGTTCTTTCGTATTATGCATCAGGCATCTAGATACTTCATAAGCCACCCGAGACATGTTTATTATATTTAATGTTGTTTAAAAGTCTAGATATCAATGTGACAAAGCTATGAAATCGGAGCTCCCGTGGATGGAAGGGCGCGCCTTTACAGCTGGCTGTGCACGCGGGGGTGGGGTTGCTAACTGGCTGCTGGTTGCTGGTTGCTAGGTAATGTAACGTGGGT
Organism: Hypoxylon sp. PDH2405; assembly: GCA_023628415.1. Lineage (NCBI taxonomy): Eukaryota > Fungi > Ascomycota > Sordariomycetes > Xylariales > Hypoxylaceae > Hypoxylon > Hypoxylon sp. PDH2405. The sequence goes on along the minus strand of JAMAKT010000094.1, from coordinate 117,844 downwards.
AGGGCTTACTAACTTCAATGTTGGAAGTGAGGTAGGTACCTAATGATTTGGCCGACTGAGGTAGCCCGCAAATAGCTCCATCGGTTCGGAGATAAATCAACTAATGTGATTGGATACAAATGTCGGTACGTGCATCCTGTCGGAGCTTGAATGAAGACATCGGCAGTATGCCTGGTCCGTTGTAAACAACCTGACAACTTACCTCTGTATGTCGACAGACAACGTCAACCCCATCATATGTCCCTTACGCCTGAGATGAACACCCGTAGTAGAGATACTATACTTATTCGGCCTCCAAAACGCTGATTAGGACATGTACACAAGTCCTCCTACCTAAAGGTGCCTATTGTCATGAAGACCACTAGGTACTCCACGTCTCGACAGAAAGCTTGCCAGCAATGCTCGTCTGCAAAGGCAAAATGCGATCGCAAAGCTGCGCGTTGTTCCAGGTGTACCTTGAAAGGACTGAATTGCTCTTATCTTCAGGCCCCGCCATCAAACCCTCCAAATATTGCTGGAGATAATGGTGAGGGAGCATTGTACAGCTCCTTTTCTACCTCCAACATGCTGCCCGCCTCCGGGGGCCTACTTGCAAGTCCCGATCGCGAGATCTCTGCCGGAACGGATACACATGGTTCGTTCGTTGAGTCGACGCAGGCAATTGGTGACACTAGCCCGACCAACGCGTCCTCGACCACGTTCACAGGAGGTCACAGCCCAAAGAATCCAAGCTCGGCCATCACGAGCCGCCCACCGAGGAGGCCGGAGGCGCTCGATTTCTCAGGATTAGAGCTATTTAGCCCCATAAATGTAAATGATATCAGCAATCGTTGGCTCAATTCTTACATTCCAGTCCCCGGCCAGAAAGTCAAGGAATATCCAGCAAGTATCACCGCCTTTATTTATAGAATTCTCAAATCGTACGTCGCTGTTGCCGTTCGAGGTCGCGGAGTCCCACCGTTCATACATGACTCTCAGGTTTCCGGTACGTCCACAAGGCTGCCGCTTTCAACTTGTCTGAGTTTGATTCGCATCTGCGAAAATCCTTTACCGGGCAGTGAGGGCGTCGCCGCCGATGTACTGGGTCGAGAGATGAACAACCTCTACGAGCAACATGCGGAACACGACGATATCACCCTTCTTGCAGCATTCCAAGCATATTTGATCTACTCTATGGTGCTGTTTTTCAGACTCGGCCAGGTTTCGAATCCGTTCCTTCGGCAGGCAATGATGAACCTTCAACAGCTTGCATGCTCAAGCAGCCGAGGAGGACTCATGTGTAGAGCAGAGCAGTTACATGCCCGTCCAATATGGGAAGCTTGGATCGTTGCCGAGTCGAAGCGACGGACCCTATTTACCATGTATCTTTTCGATAGCGTGCTCTCGGCTCAAGACGGCCTTCAGACATTCCTTGGCACTGAGCTTCGGGGCTTGCCTGCTCCAATAAATAAATCGCTTTGGAAAGCACAGACACGACAGGAATGGGAAGCGGCATATAACATCTACTTGGCCGATTGGTTAGAAGAAGGTCTTCGTATCGACGAACTTTGGCCAATTCCTCAGAATCTGGATGAGGACGGGGTCCTCCAAAGACGCAATAGAGTGGACAAGTGGCTAGAGGGTGTTGACGAATTTGGAACCGTGGTCTATGCAGTAACTAGCTGTACGCATGGCGGTTGATTTCATTGTCACTGGCCACATGGACCAAGGAAGTCTACCTATATACAACGATATTCAACGTGGTATCTTAATCGACAGAGAAACGCTGTAAGCGAGACTGCGTAATGGACTATCTAAGATCTCCCCAACACTCGCAATGCTTGATCGAGAGTAATTACTTTCAAATTCATCTTCGGCAGAAGATTCTCAAGCATGACCTTCGCGTAACTTTCGTGGTGGTCCGTCGGCAGTTCCAACACATTGTCCGAGATGACATATATATGATAATCTAGATCAAAGAGGCGGTATACCGTGCTCATTACAACGCCAGATAGGCTCAAGCCGGACTGCGAAAGGACCTATTAGCTCGGACTGACTATCAAGAGGGATTCAGACATACCAGGATAACCGTGTCAATATTCTGCGCTTTTAATATCTGCTCCAACCCATTACCGGCGCCAGCGTACCATCTTGTCTTCTGGAGGACGATATCTTTCTCGCCAATCGTAAAATGTGGTGCTATCTGCACTGCAGCGGAACCGGCTTCAAATGAATCGAAGGCTTCGACGAGCCTGTGAAACGGTTTGCCTTCAGCTAGCTCTGGGCGACAAGGGTTGAAGAAGAGAGTCGTAAAGATGACGAGCGGTTGCGGATCCTTCTTGTGAACTGCATCGTTCCAGCGAGAACAGTTAGAAATGAACACCCGCCCCTCGGGTGTATGCTTGACTGAGTCTATGAGAATCGCCATCAAATCCAAGTTAAGAATAGCATAATTCTTCCCGAAAGTCAAGGGGTCTTCCATAGATTGCTGTGTAGGGGCCATTATTGGTAACTTCACTCAGGTAAGAACAAGTGGTAATTGATCGAACACGGAGCCTTCTCGACTTCCGAACTGTGATTTTGCGTTGGTGATCTTACCTTGACTCTTACCTTGACACTGATTCATAGATTAGATGTACTTGGGTTATTACCATCTTCTCGCCGTTCGGATTCTGTAGCCGCTCAAGTCCGGCGGTGACCGGATCTTCGGGTTGAGCAAGTCATGATTGGCTAGGAGTCCGGAGCTCAGCTCTCAACTCCGCATATTCGCAATGCTCAACTCCGAGGAGAGACAATATGAAAGGCCGACTTCCCCTTCACCATTCATTGATATATCACACTCCAACAAAATTGAAAGTCATCCAATCGTAACAGAAATAAACCATGACGGCCGAGGAGCATCCTGAAGAAACACAAAGCACACCGCTGCCGTCATCATCAGCCCCCGAAGAACCGTACAGCATATTCGACAAGCGCCAGAAGGCCCTGATCGTTCTTATTGTTTCAACCGCTGCCACATGTGAGTGTGCATGCCTACGCTCTATAATCAAAATAGTTCAGTGAGCGGCTAATACTCGAAATAGTTTCCGGTTTCGCATCCAACATATATTTTCCCGCGCTGCCTACTATTGCTGATGATCTAAACATTTCAATAGAGCTCGTCAACCTTACCGTTACGTCATATCTCATCTTCCAAGGACTGGCACCGAGCCTTTGGGGCCCTGTATCCGATGTCAAGGGGCGACGGATCGCCTATTGCTGTACCTTTCTAGTCTTCCTCGGTGCATGTGTTGGTTTGGCGGAGACGAGAAACTACGCGACTCTGATAGTGCTGAGATGTTTGCAAAGTACAGGCAGCGCGAGTACAATTGCAATTGGATCCGGTGTGATCGGGGATGTCACGACTCGGGCTGACCGTGGAGGATTCATGGGAATCTTCCAGGCTGGATTGCTTGTGCCCGTGGCCGTTGGTCCAGTTATTGGGGGTGCTCTCGCTGGATCTCTTGGATGGAGGGCTATTTTCTGGTTTCTAACCATCTATAGTGGTGTCTTCCTGGTTTCGCTAATCCTCCTTCTCCCCGAAACACTGAGATCGATCGTTGCGAATGGAAGCCTGACGCCGTCTAATCCAATTATCAGATATCCTCTGCGTGTCTACCAGAAGACGACCAAGGTCAATTGGAACCCTAAAGCAGCTCCGCGAGAGCCACCGGCAAGAAAACGTATTGATGTTACGGGGCCGTTCCGCATCCTCATTAGCAAATTTGCTGCTGCCATCATCATCTTCCTCGCCATTTACTATGCCGTCTGGCAGATGAGCATTACAGCCATGTCCACTCTTTTCGAGGATCGGTACGGCCTCACCGAAACCCAAATTGGCCTTACGTTCATTGCCAATGGAGCGGGATCCATGATAGGTACACTTATCACTGGCAAAATCCTCGACCTTGATTATCGTCGCGTCAAGGCCAAACACGAGGCTCGCTCGGCTCAGACCGACACCGAGGCGAATAATGGGCTGGCTCGTTCGGCTACGGAGAAAGAAGCCTATTTTCCGCTTGAAAAGGCGCGCCTCCGACTTGTCCCCATTTTCTCTTCCGTTCAGTGCCTGTCCATCCTTCTTTTCGGCTGGACCATTCAGTATCCTGATCGCGTCCATATTGCCGTCCCCATTGTGTCTACCTTTATTACCGGCTGGACCGCCGTGTCCACGCAGTCCGTCGTCATGACATACCTCGTCGACGTCTTCTCTGACCGCAGCGCCGCGGCTAGCGCAAGCCTGAACCTTGCCAGGTGCTTGTTTGCCGCCGCAGGCACGAGCTTCGTCATGCCTTTGGTGAACAGCATCGGCGTTGGGCTGGCGTTTACCATCTGCGCTATCGTTCAAGCGGTTGCGCTGTCGGGTGTGGCTGTGCAATGGAAGTTTGCTGCCGCGTGGAGGAGGGAGACAGCAAAGGACAAGAGCTAGAATTGCAACGACTTTGAGTCAAGGGAAGTGATCACACAGAGGGCTAATTATAGAAGACTGTAACATGTGATTAATTTTTAAGATTTTTGCAATTTCAACCTTTTAATAGAGTCCATTCAGATAATGTCTCCAAAATGGGATAGGATACTTAGGGTATAATTCTGTGTGTTGCCATAGCCTGATCAATTAGAGTAGGCAATAAGAATTAATAAATGAAATGTCGGTTTACTGTCGTATGCCATTAATCGTATTCCTTTCTTGTAGTCTCCTCTATCTTAATAGCTGAATTTGATGGACTCTAAGGAATGATGTGTATTAGAGGACTAAGTGATGAAGCTGACGATAGCTTCAAGTGATCGTCTATATATATACGTAGGTGGATACGGAACAAATAATCCGTATACTCCGATATCTGGTACTGAGTGGAACTTTTGATCTACTTGATACGGGTAAGAGGGGACACAGAACCCCTTTAGGGGAGGCAATCGCTCTCAGCAAGAGCAACCCTAACACCAGCTTTGAGATAGTAGAGACACTCCTCAACGCCGGTTGTAGCCCCAACTCCAGCGTGGAATGGAATACGTATTCTATCTATCCCGCTATTAATCAGACAGCACTCCTGTTGGCCATCGAGATGAAGGATCAGAAGATAGTCGAACTGCTTCTAGCTCATGGCGCCCATGTCAACGAACCGGCAATATTCGCAATCAAGCGAACTCCTCTACAGAGAGCGGCGGAGATTGGAAGTCTCGAAATAGTCCGATTACTTATAAACCATAGAGCAGAGGTGAACGGTAAGCCAGCAATCCGAAGCGGAGGCACGGCCCTCCAGATGGCAGCCATCAGCGGCAACTGTAACGTTGCAGCTGAACTCCTCAAAAAGGGGGCGTTACTGCATATGCCACCGTCAAAGGTCAAATGGACGATGGCCTCTAGAAGGAGCGGCTGAGCACGGCCGTCTCGACATGGTCGAGTTTCTGTGGAAGGCATGGCAGAATACATTAATCTGCGAAGGTGAAATTGGATTTGAAGAGAAACACTGTCGTAAAGCCATGGAGCTAGCTTCAAAGGAATGGGATTTTGGCTGTAGGGACCTGATCGAAGAACTATCAGGCTTTGCTATAACGGCGAACGATCGCTTGATGCAGGAATAACCTCTGATCTGCATTGTCTCATGTCAGTAGAATAGGTTCGAGTGGTGATTTTCTTACAAGTTCTCTAGATGGATTCTTGTTAGGAGGCCTTGTCGAGGTGAAGGCTTTTGTGATATAACGAATTCTACGACGATCTCATATTTCAATAGCATTAGCTAGGTCTCTGTGACCAAAGACTAGATTATCCAAACATATATTGTCTGTTATAACCCTCCCTATGACCATCTCCATGGCAACCCGTTGATTATGTGATTAGTGTATACCTTGGAAAGACTACGGTTCAGGCCGTCCGCGCTCAGATGCTTTCCTATATATAGGTAGATGTTACTCAGATGTCTAGCGGGCGGCTATCCGTTTATGGTTCCCGCGACGAGGTGGTTACCTACTTAAGCAGCTAATATCATGATCAGAGTGACTATGGAAAGTACGGGCGAGAGGCAGGCATATAGTTTCACAAGTGACGTATATGGACCGGTGGCTGATTGCGTAAAGGGGCGATGTTGTATCCAACAATAAGGAGTCTCAGAGCTATCGGGAAGTTGGCTAGATGGGCAAATTTTGGGATTCCATCGGTCACACTGGGATAAAACTGCGATTAAAGGCAATGTAATTATCTCGTGGCACTAATTTTCTCATTACGTTTGTAGCCAGCTCGTACGGCAGAGAGCTATCTACCTATTACTCAAGAGCCACTGCCTATATATATTGTAAGCATGTCTCTGAAACTGTTTATACACCTGATCGTATCGCCTGGATAGGGTTAAAAGTTCTCACCTATACCCATAGCATCTCCCCATCCTCATCCTCACCCCTTTCCATACCTCATACCCATTCGCGGGCGTTCAACACCCATCTCATTACTAACCACGCCCCTAAACTCCAATCTCCCCTTAATGAATCACACGCCACCCAGACCGTGTCTGCACCCTCGCCTGTCCAGGTGCCCTCCTATTTCGGCCGTCCCAGAAGTCAACACCCCTCAACCCCTGGCGCAATTGCACCCAAGTCTTCCAGCGGCAGAAGCCGCACGGCTGCTCGGCAGTCGCGTGGCGCGCCTCCCGCCGCAGGCCGTCGGTGCACTGCGCGTACGTGAATACGAAGTCGTTGAGGGCACGGCCGGCCTGCTCGGCCTCTTCACAAGAGCGCTGGTAGATGGTGTGTCTGTAAAGGGGCTTCTGGCAGGAAGGGCAGGCCACGGAAACGACTAGGTCGGTGCACATGCTGCTTGCTTACTTGCTTGCTTGCTGGCTTGCTTTCTTTGAGGACTGGAGGTTTGTGGTGCGCTAGTCCTTGACGATGATGTTATTTTCGAGTTGCTTGGTGCGATATGATGCCGGACGTTCAAGTGCCGCACACGCGTCTTTGCTAAGAAAACAGTTGGATGGGCAATTGCTTCGCTCGATATGTAGAAGAGTAACTCGATTGTTGGATGCCGAAAATGTATTGGGTAACGTTGAGGTAGTTCCAACGAAGGCATTTAGTAGCTGTGACATGCTCTATGAGCATGATAAAGTCGAGGTTGTGTTGTCCACACGTAACCATAGAGTTAGTGAGGAAGGTAGTAAGTTGTGGATGAAACAATCGACCTGTGAGGTATGAAATGACTCGGCAGGAAGATGTGGACGCGATAAAAATTTAATAAGCAAACAATCTTACCCGGGTGAGCACTGATTCGAATTGTGTTACCTGCTTAGCCATCGTATATCACCACAGCAGCAGCAGGATTGACGATAGACAGTCACTGTACAATGAGACCCCAGCAACGTGACCTAGAGTTAGTGCACATTTTCCAAACAGAATGCTGATGTTCATCGGCGCGCCTTTCTCACGCCGCACCAAAGAACATAGACCAACTCTTATCAACCACCACTACTAACGGTCGAGCTCCGAGTTGCGTAGATGCAATGCTGGAAAATTCAATTCTTTCGTAAATGGTCGCTAATGCTAGTTCGTAACACGGTCATATATGCAAGGATATATACACTTACACGCTTCGGGGAACTGGAGCTTAGTATCCCACAGCGTTGTAGATATTATCGTATACCGTAGCTAGCCAGCCCTCAGCTGGACCAGCTCTTGCTACGACTCCTAACCCGCCAGCGGCCCAGAGCCCGGCTAGTGCTACGGTGACGCCTTGGATGGTCCACCAAGCTCGTCGCCGTCTCTTCCGCAGCTGCTTGTCGATGGTCGTCTTCTTCCAACCAGCAGGCGGTGCGAGATTCAGCCACTTGGCCCATCCCCACACCATGTGCCCTACGCCTACCGACAGCAGCAGCGAGTACGCGATCCAGGGCGGTAATGGGTGCCGTGCGAAACCATGCGACACGAACTGCAGGCCAATATTGGAGCTATCACCGTCGACAACTAGGGGTAATATACGGTTTATTCCCACGTGAGAGGCAAGCAGTCCAACGAAGGCATATCCTGACACGGAGATCCAATTGAGGGGTGGCCAAAAGTTGATGCTGTGTTTGCGGCTCGATGACGAAGAATTCGAGTGGTGTAGAGCCCACACTCCAGGGGTCGCGCCTCCGTATCGCTTGATGTTCTGGCGGCGGCGGAGGAGCCGTATTGCTATGCCCGAGGTTACATGGGCTACAACGGGGAGTCCGACAAGAAGAGGCTCGGTTATGGGCGTCTGATAAAGCTCGCGGGCCATAAGCAAGAAGGGTTCGGAATACGGAACGGATTGGTATATCAGAGGGATTACAGAGGTAGTAGCGATATGGATGCCGGCGAAGAAGGTGAAGGTATAGGAAGAGTAGCGTTGGATTCGGGATACTGAAAGTGATGGTTAGTAAAACCTGCGATCCTATTGGTTCAAGACGAAGAGGCACAATTAATGACCATACAGTAATATATTGGGCCACGACCACCACCGCTAAGACCCAGAGTAGAGGTTGACGTTGGTGACGGAGATTTCACACTGCGGCCGGAAGACTGCGATGCTTCCTCGGGAAGAGGCGGGAGGTCCTTGTCGTAGATGGAGGCATTGTCTATAGGCGTGGGATCAAGTTGGAGCAGAGATATTAACGTCTCCTCTGATGCCTTGGGATTTAAGGCACGAGGGTCGGTCGCCATGTGCCGGTAGTTATTGGCCTTTGTGAGGTTGACACTATAATTTGTAAGTGGCTTGGAAGTTGAAGTTGGGAAGTTTCGTTGTCGTCTCGAAAATTGCAAGTGATTTGGTCGAATGACGGAGGGGCGCCGCTCAATCGCTGTCGAGATTTGACGTCAAAGCTTAAGGTTAGCTGCTGCTAACTGCCCCGCGATGCGCTGGAGCTTCCCATTTTCCCTTCTACAACATTCCAAGTGGAATCCATTAACAACCTACATACCCTAGAGATTGAATGTTTTTGATTCGTCTATTGATTGATGATTGGAGATTATTGAAATCGAACAGACAGAGAGAAGGTCCATGATACTCTATTAGCCATGCCTCCAGTAAGTAATTCTATCTACGTACCACCCATATAGCTAGAGCTCTGTAGTTGTCAACTATGTAGCTGACACGCCGGATTGAACAGCGACACCAAACCCTGCCGCCCGCGCAGACCTCCTCGGCGCGCGCCGCCTTGCAGTCCTTCTACTGCGAACTCTGCTCGAAAGGCTATTCCCGTATGAACGATTATGAAGCCCACCTAGGCAGTTACGACCACAGCCACCGTCAGCGCATGAAGGATATGAAACAGATGGTCAAAGATCCTACGGCGGGAGCCCGCGCCAGGAAGGCCGAGGCGAAGGCAGACGGTCTCATTAGTATCAAGCTTGGTGGTGATTCCAACTCTACTGGCACAGGCGGTGGTGGTTTCAAAAAGGGAGGGTTCAAGAAGTCCGGCTTCAAGAGTGCCTTCACGCCCGTCGGCGGTGTCGCAGACGACGAGAACAACAGACCAAAGGAGGCGCACACGGACAATAACAACAATAGGGAAGAGAAGGCTATAACTAGGGATCCAAACGCCGAGAGCGACACTGAGGATGAGGGATACGAGGTCTACAATCCACGGTTTCCTACCGATTGAAGCACAGAGGCCATCTTAGCAAGGGTTATGATATAGGGCGAGACACACGGCATCGTCGCAACACTATACGGTGCTTGGGTTACTGGATCTATGGATTGGGGATCCATTGTAGGAAGGTCAGAGCCCGACAGTAGCGCGCCACGGATTGAAGCTGGCTCATAAGTTCAGCTACAAAGCTGGCGCGCCTTGCACCAAATTCGGGCTACCACCCACCGTCTTCGAAAGGCTTTACAGGGGTTTAGAACGGTTTTCGCCAATGATTCATGGAATCTTGAACATGCCAGTAGTTCAGATACCGAAAGGGTAAACACTTGTCGCCCCAAATAACTCCAGGTAGAAAGAACATCAGGCACGATCAAAAGGTCCTACAGCGCCGACAGTAGCATAATCCAGCACATAAGTATACGTTCGATCCAGTGTAATATGTATCGTATCTCCAGACTGTATTCGCTTGGCTTGGTCTTTCATAAGTCCATGGACCCTTGACTCGAGTATTGCCAGCGTTCCCATGGATAGATCTAACAATTCTTCCTCGCCTCGCTCCTCCAGGGACCGACGGTGATGAAAACATGCAGAAATCTCTCAGGAGATGGGGTTCCAAAAATTCCCATCCCGGCCGAAGCCAAGATGGAGTGGTCAGTAAATAGTTTTCAACTAGCAAAAACACGCACTCGGATTGCTCCTCACTGTGACGCGTAAAGCCCGTGCACTAAGATGGGGAGAAAAGGAAAGGAAAGTTTCAAAAGGTGCAGGCAGCAGAGAAATTCTTAAGTACCTCGAAAGCGGTGTGCAGAATCAGCCAGAAATTCTGCCGCATGGGGCCAAAGCAGCCCGCTAAATTCCGTGTACCCATGTATTTTCCAACTTGAATTTCGCCTGGAACCAATCAAATAATTTAGCTTCGCTCGCTACTACCGTACAGTACGTATCGTACATGCATTATTGTAATGTACGATCCCACTTTTACGAATAAATCGCCATTTGAAATTGATTATTTGGTAATTTTCTTTTCAACGCTTTTAACCTTGATGATATAGTAGGTAAATGCTACATTACGAGTCATATAGATTGAGTGAGCAGTTCCAGTAGGTAGGTATGTACCTGAGTAAAGCTTCTTTCGAACGAATCCGTAACTTTTTGTTCTTGGGCATACAACTGTTCCACTATGATCAACATCGACATAATAGTTCATGACCAAGAAAGAATTCTCAACACAAGCTCAGATGGTAGGTACCTAGTCACATTAATTCGTGATATTCCCAGGAAAAACCTGTGATATCGAAATTCAAACGTGGGTTATCTAAAATTATATTTCTTCCTCGCCTGGTTCTCGATCAACGAAGGCCACAGGTAATATAGGTGATGTGCGATGGAGTAAGGAAACCATGGGATTACCACGTTGCCTCTCACTTGTCGATCTACCGAGTCAAGACACCTCTGGGCGACGTAGTCTAGCTTAAGCCCACGCTGGTTCGTCCCTGTCTCGCGAGTAGCCGGGTCCGCATCGACAGCCGAAGCCCGAAAGTTGCCTTCAATCGTCGCCGGAAGAATGGAGGTGAAAGCTATTTTTGGATGCTCGATCGCAAGCGACTGAAATAGGAGTAGTGATGAGGCCTTGGTAGCTGCGTATAACGCACGAGTTGGTGCCGGAACCACAGCTGCGATAGAAGAGACTAACAGGATAGAAGGCGAAGTCGAAGTTCTTATTAATAAAGGTATGAATGTCAACGCCGCAACGAGAGGCCCATAGACGTTGCCCTGAGTCGCGCGGGCAGCAATGTCCACGGCGTGTTGTATACCATCACCACTTGCATCATCGTCTTTCCCGAGCTCGACGCCAGCTAGCTTCATCACGGGTTGTACGGCAGAGACCCCGGCGCATACGCAGAGTGTATCCAAACCATCCCATTTGGCAAGTATTTCTTCTCTTACTCGTACCATGCTGCCGGCATCGCTGAAGTCGGCTACCACAAAAAAGCACTTCTCTCCACACTCCTTAGCTAGCTGGGAAAGTTGTTCGGCACGTCGTGCGACGATGCACACTCTGGCGTTGCGGGCTGCATACTGCTTTGCCACAGCGCGTCCAAGTCCGCTTGACGCACCTATAACCAGGACTCTTTCCTCGGCTGGCTCAATGCGTCGCTGCCTATTGGGAGTTCCGATCTGAGAAATGTTTCGAATGAAATAAATACTAGCAGCTAACACAAGGAGTGTTGTCCCTGCCAAGGGCGCCGAGCTGATAGGCGACGGCACGCTCAACATATTTTAGGTACGCAGCCTTGGGGGGTGTTGTTGATAAGACCAGTCAAACCTGAAGCTCCTGGAAATGTTTCTAAGCACATGGATGTATTGATAGTAGGTATGGATGTATGTAGTATTAGGTACAAGTACATTAGGTGCATGTTAGCCCCGGTATTCACCTAATTCGGCGATAATAGAGCTATCAGATTGTAGGTGGGGGTGGGGTTCAACTTTGCTGGCCTTGACCACCGCGGGGCACCCTATGCAGCCTAGACGTCCTTTATCTCTACAGCATTACATCACATCGCCAACATTTCACCACTTGACTTCTTATAATCACCCTCTCAAGTCATATTTGATTTACTCTCCAAGGAAAAACAATCTCCTAGGTACCTATATTCACATCCAGAGTCAAACTCTTTGTAGGCACATTGCCCGTCATGTCTCTTCTCCTTCTTCCAGAAGAACTTGTACTGCAAATAATGTGCCATCTTCGAGATTCGCAAGATATCCGAGCTCTGAAATCTGCCGCTTGTACCTGCAGCTGGCTTCGCAGAGCCGCTGAAGTTTATCTATATTCTACAGCCAAGTTCACTACGCTATCGTCTCTATACCAGTACGACAGTGCCGTCCACGCCGAACCCCGGCGAGCTTCGTATCTTCGAGACTTGAAACTGTTATATTCCACTGGCGTGTATGATTACTACAGACAACCAGTACCCTTAGACCTTACTCTATTCCCGAACCTCGAGTCTTTCGTTTCTGAGAGTCCGGAATGCCAGCCTCACTCGGTCAAGGGAACTCACTGGAACTTGTTCATGGATTCTTACATGCAAGCTTTCAAGCAAGCATCACTTTTGGCCGATCCTATTCAAGCCCCGACACCTCTCCGGAACCTGAGGACTAGTATGTTTCATCCATTCTCCTCCAATATATAGCAGTACTTTTAGGTATTAACCAGATTTCAGTTACCCTTCATTGGTCCGGATCGCAAGATCGATTCTGGGACATAACACCAAAATGCCCAATCTTCCTACTTCCCTTACTTCAGTCTCTTGAGATTTCCTGCGCCAGGATTGGTCAGGGAGAATCAGATGAATGGGTAGCAGAGGAATTGGAGCGATTCGGCCGTCAAACCCGGCTGAAGTCCCTGGTTTTGACCGAGTGCGTCATTTCTATTGAAGCACTCCATGCTATATTGTCATTCCCCAATGCACTGCAAACTCTTGTTCTGCACGAGAAGTTCTATCATCATCGAGAGATAGGCGACCGTTTTGCAGTCGAAGATACTGTTACATTCAACCGCGCCATTGCCCAACAAGCTGAGAGTTTAGAGCACCTTGAGATCTTCCGCCACAGTCAATTCGCCGACGGTGGCAAGACGTTGGTTCTCTCGCTCGATAATTTCCCGATGCTCTCACATCTACGGGTTGGCCCATACCTTTCAATGCGGGCAGATGGGGCTCGTTATTTCACCTTTGCTCTTGCGACACCGGTCCCAGAAGCTTTGCAATCGCTGCGTCTGGATGAGTACGCGATATCTATGTTGAAGGATTCCCGTGCCGACAAGGTACTCTCAGACCTGTCGGTGGCCGAGTTGTTAATGAATGCCGAAGCCCGTGGTTTTCCGTTCACCCTTGACATTTCGCTCCAACATCTTCCTCGACTATTCGCAGGGGTTCGCTTTGGTAACCAAGATGCGCGGCCTGCAGTGCGTAAGCTTATCGAAGGTTTTGAATTGCGTTTTCAGACGCGTCAAGAAGCCTCAATACGATCTCGTCCCGAAGCAACCAAAGATGCCTCCGATAATCAAGCATCTTCGCGTCTGAGGATTCTCACCAATAAACCACGGCACAAGATTCCGCCATTTCTTGACGACGAAGGGCCCCAGAGGTTCGTGGTCCGGTACGACTCAAAACATCCGGAGCGGTTCCTAAGCTATCCTTATACTGCGAATACCCTTCCTCCCAACAGGGATGATAGCAGCGATGATGAGGACATGGACGTGGCCTTTAGTGGCACTGGCCACGTAGACCTCCGCCTCCTTGCTTAGGCACGCTTCATATCACCATGTTCACCTAAATCATTTTTTTTTTCATGATAAGGAGGACTGCTATATTCTGTTGCAGTATTTTCATGGGGAAAGTCCAAGTACTGACATTTTTCTTTTCACTGAAATAAATCGAGCTTATTCCAATGAAATCGCCTTGTTCCCGCCAAGTAGGCGGCGCAATGTCCGGATGCTGGACATCTCACGCATGTTAAATATATAGGAGCAGAGTGCCCAAGGTATTAGCAATGTAGCCTCGAGCTCGCTGGCACAAGACAATCGCTCACTATAATATCCCAGCGTACGAACCTCATTATCTAGGAGGTACCAATCTGGTAACCGAGCCATCATCTGGTTTTGACGGGAAGAAAGATGTACAGTGCCTTGGGCGGCCCAACAATGCTGAATAGTTCCATCTTATACATCTACTTGCAGTGCTGTAGTCGGCCGATCCGACATGGATAATATTTTAACATCTATGATGCACGCATCTTGCCAGCTATGGTGCAATTCCAGAAAGTCTTGGCGAGCTGACCGGCAAGGGTGGGCTGCGATGCGTCATGAACTTTTGGCCCGAAAAGGCAACTCGATATCGCTTTCTCATTTTATTCGAATACTCCTATCGGATGTTGGCAACCAGGTCGCTCGCTGACGTAGGCAGAAGGATTTAGTCTACTTCTAGGATTAAGGAACTTTTGAAGAGACCCATGCAGTCGCCCGGCACAGCACATTGGCCCGAGAGAAAGTATTTGTTTTCGTTGCGAACGCCGGCGAATCCTCCTGTCAGTCTTAAGCAATACAAGTGCGGGCTCTAGTCAGAGAGGTACTATGCAATGTCCACATGGCATGCTGCACATGCTGGCACGCGACGGTGCAACACAGCTGTGGGATGCAGAGTTTTATCGCCTGTAACCCGCCCAGCTTAGGCAAGTCGTAAGCGCTACAGGAGCCATCTTACATCTTCTCCACGTGGTGAAAGGATTGATTGATCACCTTGGCATCTTGACCGGAAGCTAACGGTATTAGCGAAGGGTTAACATTGCCATTTCTGTTTCATGATGATTGTCGCATTCGTTATTTGGAGGTATCTCACATCGTAATCCGAAGTTCTGGTTCTAGACGGCGTGATTGTCTGGCCAGTCAAGATTAGCGGACCGGAGAGATTTGCAACCAACAATCCTACGTACTTGCTTTACGCACAGATGCTACCTATATTATTAGCAGGAATCCGCCCGTGTTTTACCAACGTGCCCCGTCTTGCAGTCGACGATCCGATGCTTCGCTGCCCATTGTCGATCCGGTATTGGTTTTTGATCCCACAATGCGGCCCCTAGCGTTGCTGGTACTGTTCATGACCAGTGTCCCGAGTTGGTGCTGTGGCTCTACGGCGTCCAAAATAGAGAATCTGATCGTTTTTGGCGATAGCTACTCGGATGAGGGTCGATTGGAATATTTCCTCAGCCACAACTATAGTGCACCCCCAATAGGCCTGTATATACCAGAGGCAAACTTAACTTCGAGTGGCGGACAGAGCTGGCCTCAACTCGCCTCCAAACAGCTCGGCGCGACGACGTACAACTATGCTGGTAAGTAAATTGCCCTGCCCATGTCAACTACTGAACTCAGGACTCCCATCATTGAAAGACTGACGCCACGATCTGTGTTATAGATCTATAACTAACACATAACTACTACCTAGTAACCGGCGCAGTCTGCACCGACTTCTTTCCGGGCGTGCTACCGTCAGTGAAGGAGTATGAAGTACTAGCCTTCTTAGGCGATGTGAATTACATCAATCCTGAGACGGGTACTAACACACTCTATACAAATCGCACGCCGGATAACACCGTATACGCGTTCTGGATAGGTGCCAACGACCTCGGCGTCAACGCGTTCCTCACGGACTCGCAACCCGCGGGGAAGACACTCGACGACTTCATTGATTGTGTGTGGCCGACTTTTGACTCCATCTACAGCACCGGCGGACGCAAGTTCGTATTGTTCACTGAAGCCCCTCTCGATTATGCGCCACTGTACCGGTCTCTCGAGAATGGCGGGGCTGGTGACGTACCACGATGGCCTGACAAAGAGGCCTACAACACGACCGAGTACGAGCAGAAAATACGCGAGTACGTCGCAACAGTCAATACCATCTTCGAGTATGGCGCGCCGTTCCAGCTTCTGGTAGAGAGGAGGTGGCCCGATGCTTCGCTTAGTATCTTCGACGTCCACCAGCTCATCTCTGATATCTTCGAGTCGCCCGTGGAGTACCTGGACGCACCAGCTAACGCTATGGGGTACTATGCGCAGTGTCCGAGTACGTTAGAGCTCGGCACCGCCAATTGCAACATCTCATCTTACCCACTGTCAAGCTTTTTATGGTGCGTAAGACTGGGCGGGCATCTATACTAACAAAGGGAAGTGCTGACACGATGTAGGTACGATGAGTTACACATGTCGCCAAAAGTTCGTGAGTATATTTAGCTTTTTCCCTCACACTGACCACTATCGCTAATATGGGCTCGCAGACGAATGTATAGCTACTGAATTTGTGGGTGTAGTCAACGGTAATTCAAAGTATGGTACCTACTACTAGTAATCATAATAACAAGATTGAACATATCACGTCGGAGTTGTACATATAGCCAAAAGTCAGAGGAAAATTGAGAATGAAACTCGATTCGGTCAGGGAATACTCTATCGAGATGGGCCACAACGTGATCACTAAGACATTAAGGGGTCAGTAGCTGCCTATATAGTTTGTGAGGACTAGGTCCGTATATAATAGGGGGCGCTCTACGTACGCATATCGCATACGTCGGCCCACTTGGATTAAAAATAGCAGCATCGCATAATTACCTAGGTAGGTAGGCTTACAACTAGCTCCAAGTTCTCTATGCTCCAGCTCTGTGTCCCTCACATCTGTATAACGGATATATAGCTGAGCTTTGTCTTCACTCTTCGTGTTGAATGTCTGGTTTCTCATCAATAGCAAATCTGCGAACGCACTTGTAGCCTCTGAACTTTTTCGCGGGGAGTTTCTTTTCGAACTATACAAACAAGCGATCAGCTCAATTCGTTGCCAATCTCGGCGAATTTCTAGTATTTGAAGCATACCATTTCATCAATTTCTTCTAGAGTTCGGCCTATATATCATGTCGTTAGTGCCTTACATAGAGCGCAGCATAAAAATGTGGCCGCGGTGGTCGACTACTCAGAGTGTGGACTAATCTACCTTGCGCTTCGGGGAGGAAGAAGTAAACCCATATTCCAGCCACGATGGAGCTTGGGGCCCAAATATAACCATATCTCGGACCCCAGTTCAGAGAATCCGGATTGATGAAATCTATATCGCCCGAAGTTAGCTTCTAAGAATCGGAAACTATCTATTATGACACGTTATGTTAGGTAGATTTCAACTTACAAGGAGCCGTGAAAGTCGTGAGCCACGCGCCAAAAAATCCTACAGCTGCGGCTAATCCGAACGTGTGACTACGTAGTCGTTGCGAAGGAAGTTCACCACCGCATAGCCAAGCATACGTGGCGACCATTCCCTGTAAAATGAATATTAGAACTATACGATATAGCCGACACATCTAGATACTGACATTGTAGCTCATCATGTAGAGGCATGATAAAGCGACAAGAACCTGACCAGTAGCTGTAGCACCAGGGTTCTTGTCGTACACGACTGCGACGATCAACTGTAGAATGCCACAGGTGCCGAGGCCACTCATCAGAAGTACACGACGGCGGCCGTAGCGGACTACTATCAGTGAGTTGAGTATGATGGCAAATAAACCGATTGCGCTAAGAACACATCCCATCGCGAAAGGGTTTGCAACCCTAGCCATCGTGAAGAAGTATGCCTTATAAGCTACAACATAGATTTGCTGTTAGTACTCTCAAATATATTAGGTCAATAGAAGATAGAAGATCTTACAAATGATGAACATAGAGCCAGTGGCGGCCTGCAACGTTACTGCGCATACGGCGAGAATCGTCCGCCTCCTATCTATCGGGTTCTTGAACATGTCCAAAAGACCAACTTGGCTGCCCAGTTCGCGCTCTTTATCGATTGCGGCCTTGATTTCTGCAACTTCGATTTCGACTTGCGCCCCAGTCTGTTGTATTAAAACATGTCATGTCAGCATTTTTATCCTCCATTCCTAGAATATACCAGGCATTGCCTTCTTCATCTCGATAGCGACGGGGCAAGAACGCTCAACTTACTATCTGAACGTTAGCTAATTGCTATATTATATAGATTCAGGGAATGGTGTAGAAATCAAGGTCTAAAATGCCAGAAGGACATGTTTTTATACTCACCAGGTCGAAGCCACGTCAAGGATTTCTGTCCATCCTCAATTCGGTCTTTCAAGATCAGCCACCGCGGCGACTCAGGAATGAAGAATAGGGTGATTGTCAGAACTAAGGGAATGATGTAAATTAGCCCCAGAGGAATCAGGTACGCCGATCGATCAGGCCGTGACGCAGTCGCCCAGTCGACGATGGTACCAATCAGCGTCCCCTCGCAAACCAAGTTAGAAAGCATCGAGACATATTAGAGTGTTAATCGACTTACAAATGAGGTGCAAAACTGAAAAGCTGATAAGAAGAGCCCACGATATTTGGCAGGACTACTCTCTTGAATGAATAGCTGGGAGAAAGTCATGAAGTACCCGTTTGCCAGCCCATTTAGTAAGCGTCCAATATATAGGGCGTTAATATCGGTTGTGGTCATCATGATAATGTTGGAGACGACGCAGCCTAGGCAAGCGAGCCATAGACAAGCCTTTCGGCCCAGCTTGGCAGCCACCAAACCGGCGGTGGCAGAGCTGACGAACGCACCAAGTGTCATTAATGACGTGATTAGCTGTTGTCGTACCGTCGAGATATTCCAACCGATCGCAGTATTCGGAGCCGGGTGACCATAGATCTGCATGAGTATTGTTAGAACAAGTACAGTAACAACGTATATTTTTTCATTTGCACGGTTGATTTACCTTCAGGAATCCCGGCATCGCCTGCAAACCACCTATCAAGCCAAAGTCAACTCCATACTGGAATGGCGATAGGACCATTAAGCCACAAGCTACGAAGCATCGCCAATGGGCGCGAATAGTTTCATCGTCTTTGATCGCCATTTCGCACCCTTGGCGAGTTGTGTCTTTGGGGAGCTGGGATAAGCTCAGAGATGCGAAGTCCAGAATGTCTGATGGAAAGATCAATGTAACAGATAGTATGCAGTAGGTATATACGTGGGCTCGAAAGGATGGGAACCCTGCAAGTGCCGAAGTGTCTAGGGCCTCTCCAAGGACGCCAAGAAATAGCCATATCCTTGGCAGATTCGTTCACCGCATTAATTACCCCAGGAATGAAGATTGCTAGTAATACGGATTTTTTATCTTCATAGCTTCTCCCCACACTCCCCACATCCTCGATAAAGGGCAACCTTGTAATCCAGACCATTCAGGCTGTTTTGGCTTTCCCTCTATCGAGAAATCCCCTAACCTATCAGCAGAAGTGGTTGGTGGTGGGCTAACCAGCATGCGGGGTTCTTCCAGCACCGACATCTAGGCAATGTCATGGGAAAGCCAAGAGAATAGGCCGAAAGCTGGGTACTATATAGGCGAGTTAAGGTGTCTGAACCATAACCGTTCCGTAGATGTTTTACTTAGGTACGTAATGATGAAGCATATTAAAAGCGAAAGAAATCGATCTGCTTGGATGTTTACCTATAAATGGTTTGATCCTCCTCATCACAGCTTTTTAGGTAGCTAGGGTTTAAGCACGTACGAAGGGGCTCGCATGCAATCGTAGTACTTTACGAATATAAGACGGCGTGAAAAGGCTATCATTGCTAATATAATTAAATAAAACCGAACTAACAGGATGAATTGATTATCTACCCAGGTACATATTCATATCTCTTTTCAGAATAATTTATTTCCAAGTTCCAAGGTTAAAGTGGTACCTACGTACATGTATGTACATCTGTAGTTACAAAATATGGCTTTGGGAAAGAACCTTCCACGCATAATTCATGCGCAACCCCCCCTGCCCTCTCATTTTTATACGCGCGTGGGGTAGTTGCCGCATTAAATAAATCGGAGAACTCCGGGCATCTCCCGGTCGATTTCCGCTTGATATTCGGCCCCACACCTTCTCCGATGAGGTTCCCTCCGATGTGGGGCCGCATAGCTCCATCTTGACGTCTCCCAATTGTGCGGCGAGTATAGAGTTATAAATATCGCCCCAGCTTCAGATTACATTCCGTTTATTAACATACCTAATTACCTGCATGTACTAAACGCAGCCTTTAATATTCTGCGCTTATCGAAAATGTTAGTTTGTTATGCAATGCATCTCTTTGATGTATGCATGCAGGTTAAGATTCGTATACTATAATTTATCCGCCGCTTATCACCTTTCATAGACGTCTGTTTCCACAAGAACTAAATTGTGAGTGCTTTTTCTAGTAGCATATTCGACACTGCCTCCTTAGTCGTAAGTCTAGTCCCTTTTCATAAATAAAAGACGCCGTTTAACATGCGTTACGCCTATCATTGCTGGTAAGCCTGTAACGGCGGCTTAGCTAGCCGAGACTCCAGCGTACTTATTCTATGTAGTTTAAACAAAATTTGTCCCAACATATATGTTAGGTACGTACTAAACCATCACTCGGTAGGTACTTACAAGATAGTCGCATAATTACCTTGTACTGGTCAAGTCTTCATTCCACAATGATAATTATTTTCAAAATGAGCTCTCAAGCCAAACCTTTTAGGTCAGAACAATCAGCATAGATTGACCTGCTCCATGACTTACGTACCTGAACATGTTTCGTAGCAATATGGGGCAGACAGTAGATTAGTATCTAAGACCAAAGAAAGGTAGTGGCAGAGATGACTACACAAACCGCTCTGAAGACCTGTGATAATGAGGAAGAGCCTTTTTTTTTTCTCTTTTTTCGAGGACAATGTTTACGCTACGGAGACTATGAAGATAAGTGTGGTAATATATGTACGTTGGTAAATATATTGGAGACACTACAAGGCCATGCAGCACAATGGCTCTCAAAATTAGTTGCGATTAGTTCGGGCCAATATCAACAAATAATCAAGGCGATGAGAGAAAAAAGATATTATCTGTGTGTGAACCAGGTAATTTAATACGTAGCTAGAAATATGTACATGCGAAGCCAGCTGACATTTGGACCCTCTTCCATGACTAAACGTTTGTAGACAGGGAAAGTCCACAGAGAAGAATATTTTTCATCCACAAAGTTACTTCCCATTCCTTTCAAGATCATCTACGCTGTGGGTATTAGGTACGTCCTTCCCATTCTTCTGAGCAACAGCTTCAATCCTAACATTTCCACCTCCCCCTCTGTAGTAAGTTGGTTTCCTACCAGACGCAACTTTTTACTTGATCCGATTTTTTTTTCCTTTTCGCGGGAATCTTCACGGAAACGCAAATAACGAACGCCTCACCCTTGATCATTTGGACAATGTCTGCTGCAAAACGTTCCGGTAAGCATCTCTCTTGTCCTGTTTTATATTCACCTTTGCGACATAATCCCGTATTCGTTGAACTCGGCCGGGACTTTCTCTCTCTGGTGTTCTGAATGGACGAAATGGCCCCGAGACTTGGCTTATAACCTAATCGGTTTCTCTTCTGGGAATGTTATAAACCTACACAGCTTGCTGTTGATTATGTCGCAGACCAATGAAGCCATTCAGCTCCGCAATTATCAGTTGAACATCATTTGGAGATTGTCAAGTTTGTGTTGTTAGAAGCGCTACTCTACCTCCGTATCGAGCCTTTCTAGATATAAACTTGCTCATTCCTACCCTGAAAAACAATCACACTTGGTATTATGCTAACTTCTATATCATTGATAGGCTCTCACGAGCAGGAAGATGAACTGGAGCGACCATCGCGTCGCCAACGACTAGGTAACTATTTCATTTCTGCAGCTATATGCGACCGAATGTCAAGCATATTGTCTCAGAGTCTCCTTCCGCCTCATATCTATTTCCTTGGACAAAACATCCAAGGGCTACTTGTGCCTCTTTTTTTTTGCCTGTCCATTCACATAATATCAAAATGCAATCGAAAGAAATTAATTTATCTTCAGGATCAACGTTGTCCACCTTCGGAAGCGGTGCTGATTATCAGCCGACAATCCGTCAAGGCCTGATGGCCGAGTCCCCTGCCGTACCACACGTCTCAGCAACCTATTCGTCCGCGCCTAATCATAGCAACGGTTCCTTTCTTCCCGTTCCGGCGACATATAATTACTCCGCGATCGGTGCCCCGGTCCCTCAATTCTCGGCCGGTATTCAAGCCCAACAAGGTTCATACAACACGGGCAGTGCTCAGCAGAGTGGCTTCGGCCGCTCTACTCAGAATCAAGGAGCTTACAACTCTATGCGTAGCCAGGTTACGGGTCAATCAAGTGCCCCCTATACCTGGTTTGCGCCACAAATTACCAATGCTTCTAGTTCGCATAACTTCTATGCACCTCCGTCTGCTCCTTCTGGTGGTTATCCCGCACGCGGTGCTCAGCCTCTACAGGTTACCCAAGACCCCGTCACGGAAGGCCGCAGTCGTCCTCAGGCTAGCACCAAACCCAAGACATTCCGTTGTGATGCAGCTGGTTGCGCCTATGCTGGAGCTACTGCATCCAACCTCAATGAGCACCGCAAGTATAAGCATTGCGGTTTAGTGTGCTATTTCCCATCGACTGGCTCTCATTGCGGCTATCCAGCTACAAACGAGGACGATCTACGCACTCATTTAGTGAGTGCGCATTGCGGCGTGGGAAAAGCTGAAGATGGCAATTACTACTGCCCTTGGCCTGACTGTGAGCACAAGTACACCCAAAAGCGTCATATTCATCGAGATGTCTACTATCACCAGTACAATGAAAACATGGACGCTGTCGCTGCCGCCGCCGCCGCCGCTGCCCCCTCAGCCCCCGTTGTCCCTACTGTTCCGGTTGGCCATACTGTTTCGGGTGTCCCTAGTGTTTCGGGTGTCCCTACTGTTCCGGTTGCCCATACTGTTTCGGGTGTCCCTAGTGTTCCGGTTGGCCGTACTGTTCCGGGTGTCCCTACTGCTCCGGTTGGCCATACTGTTCCGGGTGTCTCTAGTGTTTCGGGTGTCCCTACTGTTCCGGGTGTCTCTAGTGTTCCGGGTGTCCCTACTGTTTCGGGTGTCCCTAGTGTTCCGGTTGGCCATACTGTTTCGGGTGTCCCTAGTGTTCCGGTTGGCCATACTGTTCCGGGTGTCTCTAGTGTTTCGGGTGTCCCTACTGTTCCGGTTGGCCATACTGTTCCGGGTGTCTCTAGTGTTTCGGGTGTCCCTACTGTTCCGGTTGCCCATACTGTTTCGGGTGTCCCTCCTATTTCGGGTGTCCCTAGTGTTCCGGTTGGCCGTACTGTTCCGGGTGTCCCTACTGCTCCCGTTCGAGATGACGAAGAACTTCATTGGTACGGCAAGGAGTAAGAATACGTTATGCATAACGAACTTATTTGCAAAGGTATGAATGCAGACGCCATGCTACTTGACCTTATCACCAAAGCTAACATCGTAGGGAACAGGGGGTTTCTTTGGCAAGATGCCTTAGGCACAACGGTTTATTATGAAACGGGCACGGGATGAATAAGAAAAGGAAATGCGCCTTCTTTGTTTGCTTGTAGATTAGTCAAAATCCCATCGCAATGAAGACCGTCAAAGTAACACGGAAGATTACTTATAATGAAAATGATGTCTCTTATAGCATTGATTCTCTATCGGGTTTCCTCCGGGCACTGTGTGCTGCTTTTTTTTTCCTACGTACAAAGCTCTACCTCTATAGCCAAGGCCATTCCTTGAATTTGATCTATAACGGTATGCCAGCGTGTTGTCGGATAATACAATCCTTCAAGAGAGGTGGTCAAATAGAACAGTGCCAGGTAATCAATTTGGAATAGTGCCAACTTCTTTTAGTGATTCGAATTAGATTTACAGATATCAGTCAAGGATACTGTTGTTTCCATATTACCTTGTTCGATCGCTGACTGCTCGCTTTTAGGCAGTGAGATGAAAAAGAAAAGGAAAAAAGGGGAGGGGCTTGACGACAGTTGGATGTCAGCTGGCAGCTCATTGAAAGCGGGGATACTCAAAGTTGGTTCATGGAGAAAATATTTATACGCAATGTATGATTGCAGGTACCTTATTCATGAACCGACAAGCTTCTCATGTTCTACACCAAAGATCTCAACTTCGATTATTTGTGCCTTAGGAATAAATGATGAGCCGTCATACTCTATGTGGCTTTTGGAGCGGCATTTACACCTATCATTCATCTAATCCAACGAGATGTCCCCGGCGACCGTGTCGGAGCAGCCAATATACAACCACCTGACGGTGATTATCACAACGTCACCAACGCCTTCAGCCCCATCGACAGAGCTCATATCGGCAGTTTTGTCGTCATTTCGTATCTATTGTGGATCGTTATTACGTTGCCGGGTAATCGTTGTGTTTGATACTTACGACCGTATTACATCACATGCGAGATTGAAGAAAGGCCAGGTTACTGCAGATGGAGCCAGAACCTTTGATCTATATAAGCAAAATGTGAAGGAGCTCATTCTGAAAGAGTTTTGTGGGAACGAGAGCCCGCAAAGCCTAGCTCGCGGCCAAGGTGAGGCCGAATTCGGCTATAGCGGCGTCAAGACCAATTTCGTTCCCTTCTCGCTATCGCAAACGACCGACAACCGAGTCACTTTCATAGAACCTCTGAAGCGACTTGGATTTGGACTAGCTGTACGCTCCGCCCTGAGGTTGACCGAGACTCCATTTGTGTGGGTGCACCAGCATGATTGGCCTCTTGTTTCTAATATTCCTGTGGAATCGATGTTGGATATCATGCGGGTAACAGAAACGGATGAGAACATCTCGGTAAAATATATCTGTCTCCCGTCTGTACGCCTGTTGTCGTACGCGGACTCCGCCCACGTGGCCCGATTCCCTATGCTGAAGGGATTGACTGCGTCTCTCAAGCGTAACTTCTTAACGAAATCCGGAGCCAGTGTGCCTTTGACGCCCATGTTTTTCTGGCATGATAAGCCCCATCTAGCATCCACCAACCATTATCTGTCTCGAGTCTTCCCGACACGTCTTTCCATATTAAGAGGGGCTTTTATCGAGGACACCATCGGACAACGAGCAAGGAACCAAATGAAAGAGGGCGACTGGGCTAGGTGGGCCACATGGCTATACTACCCTGACGATGGGCGTAGATTATGCTTGAGACACCTACAAGGGCGCACTTGGGAAGGTGCTGAAAAGGAGCTAGAAAAGAAAGTATTATGGAGAGAGCGAAACGCAAAGTGTGTCGGCGATCAACCCAACTAGGAAGCTTATCATGTTGAAAACCTCCTACGAATCATCTCCGCCGGTCGCTTCTGCGGCACGACCGATTTTTCTAATCGCGAGTTAATACGCGAGACATGAGCAGAAAAGGCAAGGCTGCCAACTAGGGCACTTCGGAGGTTGACGTTTTTTTTTTCTTTTTTTTCAATTCCATACCTATTACCATATCTCATATCTTCATCCATTTATTTGAACCCCCCTTCGCCATGTCGCTCCTCGCACTCACATGTACATGCTCGGTCGATGTTCGCAAGGGATCGACCTGACTTAACACGTACGAATCTTGATAGTACATCCCCTTATTCCTCGGCCCCTTTCTGCCGCCATCGCCCCCCAAATCGACCTCGCTACCCGTTCTGCTGTGTGTCGTGTCACGCGTCAGGCGGTCCTCATCGTCGTCCATGTACCGCGTCTCCCGTGTAATGTTAATCTCCTGCGTCACAAATATCTTTCCCCAATCCAAATTTCTAAGCACCGGCCAGAAAATGGGAACACTCGCGCACACGCTCGCAGCGTCAACTTCGAGGACGGCCAGAATGATACTGATAGGGCCGTACCATGTGGGATCCCTGGTTGGCCAGGTCGCCACTTGATGTTCGATGATGGTTATGAGTCGCCATGTTGCAAAGACAAGAACGCTAAAAATATATGAGTAGTGCGGTCTTTGGCAGTCCTAGGAAAACCAGAGAACACTCACAAGAGCCCCATGGAAAGCAAGCCGACCAGCCGCACTCGGGTACCTGTCGTCGTGCCGTCCTTGAAGAATAGTGGCAATGGAATGATGAGTACGAAAGTGTCAAGCACCATATTGATAGCAGCGTGACTCTCAAATGTGGCGACGAAGGGGCCGGCATACCGCGAGCCGTATCCGTAACAGGTTGGCCCTCCGTTGTTCCAAAAGTCCTGCACCGGAATACATGGCGCCCAGGCTAGAAAAGAGTAGGCGACTCCCCAAAGCGCCGTAAACACGATCAAGCCAATCAGTAACCGGCGAACGAAGATCCCTCGGTCAAAAACCCGGAGATATTGCAGAAGAAGAGCCTCTTTGATCAGTGCTGTCGAAGATACATATGCTGCGTTGCCTACATAAAATGTCTGCAGGAAACCTCTGGTCTCCCAGGGTTCAAGTATTAAAAAGTGCTTGCCGAGCCCATAGTTTACCGAGAAACATATCGCTATCGACCCGGCCGAAATCATAAGCTTAGCGCATGAGTGACGTTAACCGAGATTCATGTTCCTTCAATATGCGAGTGCAATGAACCCGACCTACCAAATAGAGAATTACGCATAAGTCATCCCAGCCCGGCGCTCGGACAACCCTAAACCGCACATATAGTCGAAAGCCAACGCATATCCACGATACTATCTGTATATTTAGACCGGCGAGAAGAATTAGTCCCATATCAATGGCACTATCGAGGAGGTAGGTGGTAGTTGGGCAGATGTGAGTATGTTGTCCTAGCGATAAATAACATACCATGCACGATATAACAACCCCCCAGATAGTTTCCGGCCTGTTGGATATAGGCTCCGGCTCATCGAAGTTATCGAACGAGTAACGGAACTCCGACATGGTGCATCGCAGAAGGGTGCACTAAATGAACGAAAGGCCGTGAAGAACTAGTATGACAGACCTCACAAGGAGCGTCAAAAACGGCTCAAGAGCAAATACGGCATCGGATCAATAGCAAACAGAGGGCTTTCTTGGAGCATCGAGAGATGATGCAAAGGATGTATAGGCGAACCTCGCCGCAAAAGATGGGAGTTCGCTCTCCGTAGGTTAGATACTGTCAGCAGCGAGGGCTAGCTGCTGAAATTAAAAGGTGACGGCGAGGGATGCAAATGCTTGGCCATACAGATAATATGGATTACGGCTGACATACTAGACATGTCATCTCTGTATGTCAGTGGCAGGATTTTGAGACATGCGCGGGATCCACCTACGTCCCCGGAATCCTTCGAAAATAGTTGCCCCGAATCGAAGACTGAATGGACTTCCACCAGGTCGAATGCACGAATAAACGGGACCTACCACCGAGTCCACCGAGTTGTGCAACAGGAAAAGGTTTAGGGTTAAATCCCATTGCGATGCTTGTCTTGAAACTCTGTAGGCCTGCTTGTTGACTGCAATGGGCAATGGGAACCGCGCATCGGCAATCCAGCGTCACATCGGGCAGCCTTCTCGAACATGGGGGCTGATGGGGCTCTGGGCTTCAGGGCTTCCAGGACATGAACATGGATGTGAATGTAAAATCAAGGCAAGCTTAATCCACCACGACTTTTCCACATAGTGGTGGCATGCCTAACAAAACCGCTGTTAATAAAAGCCAATACTTTTCATCTATATTGCACACGACCTATATATCCTAAGCACCGCCGTTCTTGAACGGAAGACTACCTAGGTATGCAAGCAAAGGACACGGTCATATTTAAGAATTGCAGAAAATCCCTGTCAGTCACTGCGTCGATGTTAATTTAGGATTCTTCTTGCATAAGGTACTGCATAGGTACCTAGGTACTGTGTAAGATGCCGTTGGACCCGTACCCCCCAGCGCAGATTTGTGATCCGGAATAACTACATAGTATGATACCTCCTTTCATCACAGTCTTCCTTGGATCTCGGGCAGTGGTTGAGCGTGGGGAGGAACAAAGTAGGGGATATTTGCTAGGACTGCGCCACCCGGCAATATTCAAGATTCAACAAAGTGATCGATTGGATTAGAATATGGAATTGGATTCTAAGTCGCAGGCGGGAACGTCGCCTTTTCCGCCCTACCCCATGGTGAATGTATGGATGAGCTGGGCTGAGATGGATGGGTCAGCGAGTGGATGGCGCCATGTGTTTTAATCAAGGTCATTATTAATCCTGAATCTCCGGATCGCCAACGGTCTACTTTAGTGTACCCGTCTGTACTATGTACGGTATACCATTACCACCTACGGTATACTATGTTCGTCGTGAGGATGATTCTTAATCGTACGAGTAGAGCCTGTTCAACTTTGGTTGCTCTTTTTCCACATTGGCTTTTTTGTTTTTTTACTGCTGTATTGTCATCCTTCGAGGACACCCTGCTTAGAGATAAGGTTATGTGCATGTATTACCGCAGCTGATCGCCAATCAACAGTCTGAGTCAGGAACAAAGTTGCGGACCAGATGTCAGCAAAGCAAGACTATTGATGACTTTTAAATCCAACGCTATTACGGCAAGTCTATTCCTGGGGTGCGAATTGTACCCGGGATTTGGATTTATGCATGGTGGTTGATACTTTTTGTTCTCTCCCACCGAAAATAAAATATTTGATATAAGATAGGGGTGATTTTTAAATTAACGGGATGACGGGTCGCCTAAGTTCCCAACTGCCGGTCGGGTACTACAAGGTACGGTATGAGCACTCAAGATTCGAGTTTGTTTCGAGATTAGCGGAATGCTAGGGGGGTATTCAAACCGCCAATCTACTGTATGCTCCCAGGCACCGCCACGTGTGCCGAGAACTACACTACTTAGGGTGGGTAGCTTACCACACATGGGAGTCGTGGTAATACAAAGCGAAGATGAAAGATTACCCATAAAGTAATATAGTATATGTAATGTATTTTTGCATAACTTAGTCAAGTATTCAATGGCTTCTACCTTAATGTACCTAATTAAGATTTCAACCGACGAGTTGCAACAGTAAGCCTTCCGAGTCTACGTAGTGTACCCCTAAGCTAGTAGGTGCCCATCGATGATGTTTCAGTCTGATGTCCCCACCTATGAGGCAATCAAGTTTCCACCAGACCTGTTCACTCTCTGTATCTACAGGTATCTATAGGTAGCTCTCGAGAGCACTGGTTTAAATCGGCAGATTTTTTTCTTTTCCTTTTTTTTTGTAGGAACGATGTCAAATAGGTATACATCTAGCCAGGGAGCTTCTTCCGTACAGTACTAGGTAATCTTTTTCAAAGAAAATGCTTGGGTTTGTCATGCAAGGTTCATCCAATATTGGGTCACCTTCGATCTCGTATAGAATATCGCGTGTCATTCTTCATTATAATGAACAAGCGGGTACCAAACTACAACCAAAGGTGACAAATTGAATGAATCGCGATTATTAACATCACCTCTCCCTGACTGTTAGATGGACAAGGTCTATCGATACGTTCAATAGAGGTGCTGTACAGCGTTGTGGTAGACTTGTGTTGTATTGATTGATATAAGTGTGTAGAAGGGAAGATCTAAGTACAAAAGAGGAATCCTCAAATACATATGTATGGAGCAGGCAGGCCACACAGGCCACCTGCTTATCTACCTTAGGCACTTAAAAGAGGTGTCCATAATGTCAAGTCATTACGAATGCTAGTCGCTAATGAGACAGCCGAGCTTGAGTCAGCGTTTGCGACCCGTCTTAAGAATAAAGAAAAAGGACAGTTGGCGAAACGTCATCGAGAAGTTCGGACGATGGTGCTAGATTGCCCGCATGCAGCCGAGTATAGTGGTGACGATGAGTGGTGACGATGAGTGGTGACGATGAGTGGTGACGATGAGTGTTGTTCGAAGAGTAGCGGGCAAAATGGGCGTCAAGCTCACTACTAGGAGGTGGCCTACATATACACGAGGTACATTTTAAAAACGCGATACGTGATGGAGCCGTCCTGCAGTGTACGAGAGATGGTATGCTGGTGCACGAACTCCTCGCGTTGCCGACCCTTTCCGAAGTCAGATACATCATCATCGATGAAGCCCACGAGCGGATCCTCCATGCAGATATCCTACTTTCCCTACCGTTAGAGATCTTTCTCGCGTTGGAAGGGACCTCAAGGTCATCGTCTCGAGGGGGCTGCGTAGAGGCCACTATCGTTATTGTGTTTCGGGTCCAACACGGTGGCGATGTTCTCATCTTTCGCCTTAGTCAGGGGCAAATCGAAAGATGGGGAAAATGGCGCATGGAAATGCAGCGAAAGCTAGCCTCGAGGATTAAGGAGCCAATATCAGCACTTATATATGCTAGCCAGGTAAATTCTGGGGTTTAAGGCAAAAAATTTGGGGCGACACCACAGGACAGAAAACTCGTGCTCGCTACAAACATCACGGAGACTTCTGTAAATGGTATCGATATCGTATACGTTATAGACTCCGGGTACGTGAGAGAGAAGACCTTCGACCCTAGGACGGGGCTAAGCACTCTGAAGACTATTTCGTGCTCTCGGACAGCCGACAACTAGGGGAGTTCTTGAAGACAGATCCTAGCAGTGTCGTACCTTAGTTAGCGACACAAGCACACGATTAAATCTTTACACTCTAGGCCATCAATTCCGCAGCTGGAATTGCGATACCGGGCCGCCCAATGGTAGAAGCGATCCGATACGGGACATAGGAGGATGGAGTCGAAGCGAAGCGGCCTTTTGCGTCCTAGCTTAGCAGTCAGTTCGCAGCATCCTCCGCCCAAGCTCACGTCGTATCATGAACCGGTCTTGGCTATTAAGGAATACGCACGATCCGTGTTTCGTATAGAGCTTAAATGATTAACTTAATTCGCGCCCAGCTTCGAGGAGAAGGGGAGGCTGGAGAGATTAGAAGGAAAACTTCCAAGATTTCCGTACAAGTTGCTGCTAAGTTGCATTCAACGGATGCAGGAAGGATGTATCTTCCATTTCAAATATTCACTTAGACCTCTATATCCCAGGTTTCACGTGGCGATTAACTGTCCTTATTCTCTTCGTGCTCGCGTTTACCTAGCTTTTTTTTTTTTTTTTTTTTTTTTCGGTCAAGTCATCCAAGAGTGCGTTTTCTGTAGTCCCTTGACATTAGTCACTAGGGCTGTTTCTAGAAGGGGATTGTGCGAGACGGGACGACACTATTGCTCGATAAGTCTCTTGGTTCCTAGAGAAACATCTCTCTGGCAAGATTTTAGCCCTTATTCACATTCATCTAGACCGCAGTGCACGTTATAGGTTCATATTCTTCGTGTTTAATAGATTGCCAACTCGTATAGTTGCGCTGTCCCCCTTGATTTTCACCACCACTTGCCGTCATCATGAGAAGAGCGTGCTGGAAGTCTTAGACCTTGCTCACAATAAAATCCACGGCCTCGGGAGCAAGGTCATGATAATCGTGATGAGCATCGGTAACAATTAGGGTGCCCTCGCAGACCTTATCGCCGTCGTGACACAGGATCAAGGTCTTGTTGGGGTCAAAATTCGGAACTTGGCCCCCGTCCTGAGCCTTCTGGGTGTCGCCAAAGGTCACAATGGCATAGATCCTGTCTTTGACGCTGGTCGAGGCGGACTCAACTGACCGGTGCACTAGCGCCGCCCCCTGACTGTATCCGGAGACCACCAGCTTCGACGAGGGGCACTGCGTCGCTGCTTGTGTGATAAGAGCGCGCATATTGTCGGCATCTTCTGGATCACAACCCCCTTCTCTGAGGTTATCGAGTAGCAACGCTGGGTAATCAACTCCCTGCGCCGCTACTGTATCCGTACCCAATGCCGCCTTAAGCTGATCAATTGTTTGTGGTCCTGGATCGTCGCCCTACAATATGCGGAGTAGTTAGTCGGTACTGTGAGGCTCATCACTGGCACGGAGTGCGGAGGATGAGAGTGTAGAACTTACGATGTTGCCGTCTTGGGTACTGCCGCGAGCGAAAATAAAGATGACGTCTCGGCATCCACCTTGGAGGAATTCATTTGCTGTGGTCCCGGTTGACTGACGACTCTGGATACTAGCTTTTGCGCTTGCGGATTGCCGCTCCTTGAGCTTCGCGATGGTACTTTCGGAGTAGTCCAACACCAAGGGAATGGCGGATGTAGAGGTTGCCAAAGCGGCAGAGAGAAGCAGAAGTGAAACCTTCATCTTTATATCATAGGCACTCGAGACCACAGTCAAACTGACACAACGTGCAAAGGAGGAGTCGGCTAGGAAGCTTTCCTTCAAGAACCGTCGTTGATAACGATTCCAGGAAGCTGGAAAGCCATCTTGAACGGTTAAGACGTGGTGTTATATACTAGTCCGGTTGGCTACGAGCGGTCTTACTGTAAGTTACACCAATGGGCTTTCATGTCAAGATGCATTCCTTGACCTTCCTAGAACGACATGTCTCCGGGTTCGTCAAAAAGCGTGGTCGATGGACACGTGCATCATGGGAAGGACAACAAGTTTCTTGGTGGAGGGAGATCGACCATCCTCAACAGAGAAGGTCGTAGTCAAGCTCGGAAAGCTGAGCGGGCTTGCAGCATGGCACCCGCTTAGTTAACGTCCCGGCCTATCCAAGTAGGTAGAGATCTCCCATTTATTGGTGGTTGAATTGCGCGTGCGAGGGTGCTAAGCCTGCTAAGCCTGCTAGCCTACTTGAGATTCGTATGCCGGCTATGCCCATGTCTACCCCAAGCTGCATATGGAGTTGCATTAGGTGCTTAACAATAGAGCGATATAGGGCTATGGGAGATGTCGATTGAACAGCCGAAATGATATGTGATACACTTGCAGAACAGTCATTGGGGGCGTTCAAACCCCGCATTGAAGGTGACCAGGTACCTGCATGTAGTTATATTGATATTCTACATGTAGCTAGGGACTTTCGGAGTTGGGAACGGATTTTACTAACAACTATATGCCTTCAGCCAGGCCCCTTGTTGGTGAAGGGAAGAAAAGAACATAACTGCTCGTTAGCTTGGTTGTGGACGTCTCAACCATCAACTTCAGCTGGATGTCTATTAACTATTGACCCCAGAATACAAAGCATTGTAGATATGAAGGATAAGAAAAGGGGCCCTGGAAGGGCGATGCGGAAGAACAACAACGGTTGTAAATCCAAACATCTACATATCAGTAACTTCATTTCCTCTACTATAATAATTTAGGAGCCGCCTGGTACGTAGATTAATATTTTACAACGCGTTGAACTTATCTCAAAACCAAGTGATCGTGACATGGAAAATTAAATCTAGATGGTATATTACTGTTATTGAAATGCTATGTGTATTAGGGGACCATTTGAGACTTCTTGTTGCGATGTCTCACGCTCTGCTGCTCTGCAGCAGGTGTTGCTTCTTCTCCATCAGTATCACCTGTATCTTCACCGTCGTTATCGACTTTGACCAAGTCGCTCGACAAGTCACTTTCCCTGTCTTTACTCCTCGGTCTGGAATTCGACTTTGTCGATCCGAGGACCTCTCTCATGATCTTTTTACCCTCATCCATCTCCCCGTTTAGTGACCCGCACGAGATGCATCTCCATGTCCCCAACTCCGCCAAGGACTTGGTTCCTGGAGGTGCCTGCCCATTCACTAACCGACAATTTTGACATATTAATACGATGCGGTTCTTGGGTGCCATCTCATCCTCGCCTAGCATGAGATCCATAATGCGGTCATACCAGCGGGGTGGACCAGGATTTACATCGTACTGGGCATAAGAAGGTGGGAGAGGGCCCGCATTCGGCGCAAATTCTTCTGTAGGCTGTTGTTCCGGCGGAGGCGCATGTGGGAGTGGTACGCGGGAGGGACTTTGGTGAGGTAGCGGGGCGCCTGGAGGCATAAGGACGGGTCTCTGAATGTTGGCCGTCGGTGGAGGAGGTATGTTAATTCTGGTACCAGGAGCGGTAGGACCTGTGCTCTGGCGACCTTTCTTGTTGGGCCCCTTTCTCTGCTGGTTGTCTCCCTCATCCTCGTCTCCTCCCTGCTTCTTGGGCTGATTTCGCTTCTCTCCAGTCCCTCCGTATTTCTCTAGCAACTCAAGAGTGGAGTCATACTTGGTGGCATCTTTTAGTTTCTGGATTGTCTTTGCGCGCTCGGCTTGATGGTCCTTCAAGCGAGACTCTAGTGTGTCGATGCGAAAGCTGAAATAAGCATTTGTGAGGGTCCTGACTAGATAAATCCTGGTGCGCAAAGTTTCTGTTAGTATGGAATTCTAGCTGGATGGCGAGTTTGGCAAGTAGAGATATACAATACGGGGCCGCCGGCCATGCCAGTCCACTCCCATGGCCCCAAATTGTGCCATCCCACTACTAGCGTCAAGACAATGGCGTAAACGAGGTATGCAAAGGCGAGGTAGAGGGTCCAGAGCACTTTGATGCGGCGGGAGTTGGATCGCACCCGATCGAGTTGGGCTTGGGTGGTTGTGATCTTGTTGGAGAGAGTCGAGAGAGTCTTCTCAAAGGAAGAGGGGGAAGAGTCATGACCCTGTCAGCCACCAGGATTTGGTTAGTAATACTTCCTATCTATCTATAAAGGGCGCCAACAAGTCGTTGCATTTCAGGATCTCTTCGACTTACCTTCCAAGGCCAGAGAGAAACCATGACTTCGGAATTAGAACGAAGGTTCTACCGTCAAGAGACCATGGCGAGTCGCAAAAGATAGTAGGTAGTTAATAACAAAGTAAATACAAATTGAAATTTAATAAACAGAGACGGCGTTTCTTTGCCGTTATTGAAAGCGACAGGTAGGTACCTAACGTTGAGTTAGGCAAGCAGAGGATTTGGACCTGATGACAGATGTGACGACATTACAGGTGAAGCAATTTTGGGGGGACAGCGACGAAAATAAAATAATTGGGCAGCTTCAAGAGAGCTAACATGTTTGGAGGTACTGGACCTACCTACCTACACTGTTACAGGTACTGGGTGCCCCAGCGTCGCGTACACTATATCCCCTATACGGGTAAGGATTACGTAATTGTAGTCACTTACATTTATAAAACATGTATATACAGAACAAATATGCGTGTATCGGGTATTTTAGGTTATCCTAAAATAATAGGCTTAGGCAATGTGATTGGTTGAAATTTAAAGACTCCGACCTAAAAGCCCTGGAGGTTACAAAGAGCGCCGAGCTGAGCCACTGTCAGCCCTGGACAGCCTGGCAAATACTAACTAACCTATCTAACCTGGTAGCTGCTTTGCGCCGCAAGCAATCTCGGAAACGTACAAGACACAACTTACAACTTCTAACTCTCTCCATGATTATATCAACTTAATGATTCGTCTTGCTTAGCTAAAGTATATCCACCCTACTAAATTTCGTCGTTGACGAGCTTTGACGCGCATGGCTACGGTATTTAGTCGTACACAATTGTCGCATCTTTCGCCGGCCCCTTAGGGAAGAAAACGGTCGTCCGTTAAGCCACCATGTTTTCTGTATGTGTACTTGTCTAGTATCTAGAATTTAAAAAAATGATTCAACTTCTTATACGTTAATTTACATAGAGAATAAAAGGCGCCATCGATCGGAGCATCGCTGAAGAACAAGCTCGTCAGAGAGCCTTTGCCGAGCAAAGATCCAATGCCAGCTCCCCTTCTGGCTCAGGTCAACGTCCACGCTCAGTCTCGAGAACTAATAGTACCAACTCTTCCGCCAGGAGGAAGGCCAAGAAACCAAGCCAGGATATTTCAAACGGATACGGTGCTGCGAATCCCGACCCCGCCGTCTTCGAAGCCGCCTTCGTGCTCGACGACGAAGATGCCGATCCTAGCTCTTCTCAACCTCAATCCGCGCCGTCGGACAAGAAGCCGATGAAGGAAGGACCAGAAAATAGCGAGAAGAACGAAGATGCGGCCGAACAGCAAAATGGCGAAACGAAAGTTCAAGCCAACCTCGAGGCGGATGAAAAACCCAAAGATGCCCCGTCTAATGCGCCAACCGAACTCCCGTCTCATATAAAGGCTAAACTCAGGAAGTTGGAGAAGTTGGAGGCTACATATCCGGGTTGGTTTTATCTCTTTGGATGGTTATCTACGATTCCTGGCAGCTAACAACATGTCCCTTCTGTCTAATAGAACTACTGCGGTCATACCGAATCGCACATGGACGAGCTACATCGATTGAACCTTTTGAGCGAGCCCTGCGTGAGAATACGCCTCTGACTACCATTAAAGATCCGGCAGCCCTCGTCGAATATTTGAACCAGCTCAACCTGAAGGGTGACATGGTCATGGAGGAGTTCAAACGCGTCTCGGCCGAGAAGGATAGCTTCAAGAAGCAGTTCGAAGAAGCTGATAAAGAATTGGTCTCTCTTAGGGAAGAAATTGCTGCTCTGAAAGCCGCCAAAGCTGAAGAAGCGCCAATCCAGCCGGATGGTGAGACAGAGAGTGGCTTAGAGGAGAAGAAGACCGAGGAAGAAGGGAAGGAGACCACGTCACCATCCGCTAACAAATCACCCGTCTCTTCCATACTAGGCGTCTTTTCTCCCAGGCAGAAACCGGCGGCCATTGACGAGTCCAAGGATGCGAGCGAAGATATGTTTTCATACGACGACGAAATCCCTCAGCTTCAAGCTGAAGTTGCGTCCAAATCCGAAGAGATCGTCAAGCTTACGTCTGAAGTCGCTATTTTGAAGGAAGAGCTAGCAGTGGCTAAGGAGAATAGTGCCGGCCTGGTAGAAAGCCTTGAGAAAGCCACGCGCGAACTGAGTGAAAGTCGAGACAATGCTGCTGTCCAAGACTCGATGCAAACGCAATTGGATGCCAGAAATGCCGAGATAAAGTCGCTTACCGAAAAGCTGGAACAGACACAGTCGAAATTGCGAGGGTTGGAGACGAGTATCGAGGAGGAAAAGTTGAGGGCAGCGTCAGTTACGAAAGAGCAAGATTCTAAACTTGAGGCTTCGGGCGCCAGGAACATGGAGCTGAGCGCCGAGCTGAGGAAACTTGGCGAAGCGAAATCTCGGCTCGAACTGAAGATGCGCGATTTAACCAGCGAGATCGAGGCACTGAGGAAATCAAAATCCGAAGACGAGGGGAAAATTGAACAGCTGAATAAGCAGATTCGATCCCACACGAAGCCTGGCCCAGCGTCGACATCAGGGTCTCTGGAAGTTCCCGTGGCTACCCCTCCATCTGGAGGATCTAAGAAGAAAAACAAGAAGAAGAAGAAGGGCGGCGCTGCCGGTAGTGCTACCACTGATACATTAGAGGTCGCTGCTAGTGACACGTCCGAGCAAGCTCAGCCATCCCCTCTGGAAAGCCCCGAAACGGAGGCCCTCAAAGTTGAAGTAGCCAAGCTCAAAGATGAAATCGTTCAGAAGGACACCCAAATCGAGCGTCTATCCAAGCAGAGGAAGACGGAGGAGGACCTTAGGGATGAGATTGAGAACATGCATGAAAGTCTGCTCAACATTGGACATGATCATGTTGAGGCCAAGGAGAAAATCAAGAATCTAGAATCCGAAAAGACGGCGCTACAGTCACGAATCGCAGAACTAGAAGAGGAGATATCTACCTTTTCATCCAACAGGGAAACGAGCTCCAAGCTGCAGGCCGATTTCGATTCTATGAAGGCTGAGTTCGACGAATTAAAGATCAAATCTCAAACATTGCAATCAGATTTAGGTGCTGCTCAGCAATTAGCCCAGAGCCGCTATAAAGATCTCACAGACCTACGTGAAGTCCTAACCAAGGCCCAACCTGAGCTTAGAAGCTTACGCCAGGAGTCTACGGCCTTGAAAGCTACCAAGGAAGAGCTGGCTTCCAAGCAGAACGAGCTCCGCAACCTGGAGAAGCGCGAGAAGGATCTTAAGAACGAGGTTGCTAAAGCTCAGCGCTTAGCATCCGATCGTGAATCCGAGATCAAATTGCTCAACGACAGATTAGCTGCTGAGAAGACAGCTCGGGCTAGGCTTGAGGATGAAAAGCGTGTGGCTGGTAGAGACTACCGTCGCGCCGAGGTCGAGAAGATAGAGCTCTCTGCGAAAGCTGAGAAAGCTGGCCGGGAACTAGAATCTCTTAGGTCAGAGCTTTCTACGCTCCGGCCCAAGGTCAAGCAACTCGAAGACGAGGTTGCCAAGTTGCAGAAGGAGAAGAATGCCATGAGAGAGGAGGTGGAACTCAAGACGCAGCAATACAATAACGCTCAGGGTCTTCTGAGCTCTATGCGTGATCAAACAGCCGAATTGTCCATTCAACTCAAGGAAGCGCAGAGTCAGACAGAGAGTCTCGAAGAGGAACTTGCAGAAGTACAGAAGCATCTTTCCGAGAGAACCCGTGAAGGCGAGACGATGCGCCGCATGCTGGCTGACGTAGACGAACGGGCCGACTCCAAAGTACGGGACATGCGGGCCCGGATGGAAGCAGCGGTTGAGGAACGTGATCGCATAGAGGACGAATTGTCTACACTTGCTCGACGTCGTGCTCGAGAGTCGGAAGAATTGAAGAGCAAGGTTCGCGAGCTCGAACGTGAAGTCCGAACGCTTTCCAACCAGAAAGACGAGCTAGAGGCTCGCGAGAAAGAGTGGCGCCGCCGTCGCGAGGAGCTCGAGCAGATCGAGGAGAAAGCTACGGCCGAGACAGATGATATGCGCGCAGCCGTTACCAACCTGCGGTCTGCCCTAGACGCATCTGAGCAGCAAGTACGCGATGCGGAAAAGCAGCGGGCCGATTTGCGAAAACTTTTAGACGAGGCTAGAGGACGGTACGAGAAGGCGAACAAGGAGCTCAAAAGCATCCAGGCCAGATTCAACGTCGGCGGTAGCTCTCCCAACGTCGCGAGCAGTGGAAGATCTAGTATTGATTCGACCCGGAGTGGCGTCAACGGTGCAGGATCCAGTGTGGCTGGGTCTACCGGTCCGGATACCATGTATCTGAAGACTATTCTGCTACAGTTCCTCGAGGTGAAGGACGAGAAGGTTCGGTCGCAACTCGTGCCGGTGCTGGGGAAGCTGTTGCGATTTGACCGGTAAGCGATCTATCTGTGTACCTACTAATTCCTCTCAAACTAACAATAGATGTAGCAATGACGAACAGAAGTGGATGGCCGCCGTTCAACATCTGTCAAGACCAGGCAAATAGGAGACCGAGTAGCAGGTGGAGTAACAATCGCCTTGTATCATAGATGCTGCATAGCGCGGGAGTCCATTGATTGTACAATAAACTGGTGGGACTTTTGGGTATCTACCTGTCTACCTACCTACCTACCTACCTACCTCCCTTGTCACCGTTTTTCGTGTATTCTCTAAACTTGCGACCACGGTCATATATACATACATCTATTCCCGCCATGGTTGCTCTTACACTGAGTTTCCATTATTTACCAGGTATACGTATATGAGAGCCAGGACCTGCGTTTTGGTAAGCTGCAGCCAACTTTATGGACATATTTAAGTACCGTTAGGTACTACAGGCAAGTTAACAGCAGACTTAATATTCTCGTGCCCTGTCCAGCTTAAATGCACTTTAATCTATATTGACCACGAATACAGGACTAGAGATGCAGAGAGTCAAGAACGCATCGTGTGCGGTTTACCGACGCCTTGGAGTCAGCCGTTTTAGCCTGAAATGAACCAGAACGCGGGAAACCGGGGCTCTGCAGGATGCTACACACCACATGTCGATTTGATATTAGATAATATACTGGGCAGACTTCATTTTTTATAGTAGATCCGTACAACCAACAAGGGAAACGTGGGCATATAAAAATGCTAACATAATATAGGTAGGTAATCATAATACGCGAATTGTTGGACTCGAAAACTAACTAATGAGCAAAGAGCGTTCTTGTGTCGCAGTAGCGGTTGAGGCCTTAACCGCTACTTTTCTCGTCTCACTACGAAGCGAAACTCCCAAGAGGGCTTCATGAAATCAAGCTACGTAGGGTTCCCATCGTTTCCATACACCTAAGAAGTGTATTCGGGCATCCGAGACGTGTTGCCGGTCACGCCGCTCAAAGTTAATCAACCGGGGTCGACAACGCGGCTTCGTCCATGTTTGAACGAAGTCGTTAGCATATTATTATACGTGTTGGCACTAGGTAGCGGGAAATGTGTCGGCGCGCTTTTCCTCAAATCCGCCTTGGCGGGCTGGGCTCGCTGAACTTAGGGTCGTACTAGATCGCTCGGATTGGCGTAGAAATAAGGATTTGGCCTAGGGTTATCACTAAGCCGTTGTTCCGATACGATGTGAACACTGAGCAATGACTTTGGGGCTTGAAGATGGCGCACCCCAGGCTTGGCGTCAGCAGACCCGGCTAGATTCGAGATTGGCGCGGGATATTCGTTCCA
Organism: Hypoxylon sp. PDH2405; assembly: GCA_023628415.1. Classification (NCBI taxonomy): domain Eukaryota; kingdom Fungi; phylum Ascomycota; class Sordariomycetes; order Xylariales; family Hypoxylaceae; genus Hypoxylon; species Hypoxylon sp. PDH2405. Next base: position 77,534 of record JAMAKT010000094.1, on the reverse strand, counting down.
CGGGGAGCAAAGAAACCCCAAAACTTTGGGGTCTTTGGGGAGGGTCGGGGATTATTTACAGGTAGATAGACCCCTGTCGGCTTACCCCGGAGTCTAGAGGCTGGGTCACATTGTAGAATGCGAGAGTAAGACATGCCGGGAAAATAATCTGTCGAAGAGCTTCGAGCATGGTATCTTGCCAGAAATATCCTACCCTCCTCTTAGTCTCTTGAGGCGCGTGAGGCAGAGGGAATAGGTACCAATTAAAAGGACCTTGGATCCCAACCATCTCGATTGACGCTTCTCTCAATCTTCTATCAAGACAAACACCGCCCCCATCCACCACCGGTCGTTTCTACGGAGTATAGCACAATAAAGCTGACAACAATGGGTGGCATCGGTGCTACTGGGTCAGGTGCGTCCGATCCTATCATCACCCGTCTCGCAAACGAGGACAAGGTTAGATGGTACCGGAAGCCGAATTTACGTTACCTCTATTTTCTCCTCTTCCCAACATGTATGGGAATTGAGTTGACGTCCGGGTTTGACTCGCAAATGATCAATGCCCTACAGATTGTGCCATCGTGGATTTCGTGTAAGTCTCTACCTAGAGTCGTTCCTATCTGACTAGGGATCGCCCTGTTAACAACAGAATGAAGTCTTCGGGAACCCCCAGGGCAGCCTCAAGGGAATTATCGCCGCCGCGTACTCACTCGGCGCTATCCTTTCGTTGCCGTTCATCGGCGTTATTAATGACAAATTTGGTCGTCGCTGGTCAGTCTTTGGAGGCTCGGGCATCATGGTAATCGGGGCCTTGATTCAGGGATTCTCTGTCAATGGTATGCGCATACAGACAATGATCAAGGAAGGATAATCTCGCTAATAGACGTCTCAGCTGGAATGTACATTGTGGCTCGTCTAATCTTGGGATTTGGCATACCCACGTGTATTGTATCTGCTTCATCCCTGATCGGCGAGCTGGCCTATCCGAAGGAGCGCCCAGTCCTAACTTCGCTTTTCAACGTGGCGTATTTCGTGGGCCAGATCACAGCCGCAGCTATCTGCTTCGGAACAAACAACATCGCCACCAATATGGCATGGAAAATTCCTTCGTGGCTCCAGATGTGTCCGTCGCTTGTGCAAATGGCCTTCGTTTTGTAAGTTGAGACTCCCGCGCATTTTTAGTATTATATAGAGTTGATGATTTTCGAAAAGTTTCCTGCCCGAATCGCCGCGATGGCTAGTCCAGCATGACCGAGTTGAGGAAGCCTACGATGTCTTGGCCAAATATCATGCCGAGGGAAACCGTGAATCCGAGTTTGTAAAGGCCGAATTTGCCCAGATTCAGACGACCATCAACATCGAACTAGAACATTCTAAAAAATCGTGGGCTGATCTGGTGGCTACGGCGGGTATGCGTCGCCGAATGTTGATTAGCTGTGTAAGTGAGATTCGTTCAATTAAGTTTCACCCTTTTCTCGCCTGTGTTCTTGGGCCACGATGCGGTTATGAGGTTCCTTCACCTCTCTAATTTCTATCTTTATAGATGCTGGGTCTATTCACTCAATGGTCTGGCAACACTCTCATCTCATATTATCTCGGCGATCTCCTAGCCATGATCGGCAAGAATGATTCGGTCTTTAAACAGCAGATCAACGTCGCAAGCTCATGCTGGCAGTTAGTTTGCGGTACATTCGTCGCATTCCTTGTCACCAAGTTCAAAAGACGTCAGATGTACCTGGCTTGCACTATTTCCCTACTGTGTGTCTATATTTCCTGGACAATCAGCATGGAGAGAGCCATTGCCGGGAAGGAATCTGGGCATCCTAATAATTCAGCGAATGTGGCGACAATCTTCTGGATCTTTGCCTACTCGCCCTGCTATAACATCGGATATAACGCTTTGACCTATAGTAAGTTCAAGTCATGCTTAAGGACTTCGCTTTCGGTCCGTGCTAACTCGTAGCGCACCTAGCCTACTTGGTCGAGCTCTGGCCATACGCCGAGCGGTCTCGTGGTATCGCATTCTTCCAGCTCTTCGGTCGCTTAGCTGGATTCTTTACTACCTTTGTTAACCCAATCGGTCTCGCGAACGTGAGCTGGCGGTATCTCATCTCGTATTGCTGTTTCCTAGCGTTCGAGATTACATTCGTTTACTTTATGTTCCCCGAAACGTTTGGCAGAACTCTAGAAGAGCTGGCGTTCCGTAAGTTGGCACCGTAAAAGCATCGATGAGAAAGCATGTGAGCTAACATGTATACCTACTTTATAGTTTTCGAGGACAAGGCACTTGCGGACGAAGCCGTACATGCCGTCGAGAAGGTAGTCGTGCATCACGAAGAACCAGCCATTAGTGAGGGGACGCCAACTGGAAATATCAAGACGTTGGAAGTTGGAAAGCAAGAAGCCTAAGCACCTAACTAATCAAGTCATGTTTGAGTAGTGAGTGGAGAAGTATACTTTAAAGCTCGGGCTTGGACTAGAAATTAAATATTACGCAGGTAGTCAACACTTACCCCTGAGTCTATACTCGTCATCATTTATATGCAATTATGCGTACTTATCAAACGCCTGTCCGGGTGTCTCGCCGAGGATATGAGATAATAGCAACTCGCCTTGACAAGATACTCCCAATGTCGAAATTAGGAGCGATCCGTGAGAGACAGCCTTATCTTTCCGTAGCTGAATCCTCTTCGGATGAGACCCGCCTACCCCAACTTGCCCCTGCATAAATCCCTGCTTCAACTACCAATCCGAGATTCGTGATAACAAACGTCTCTGGGCCAGGATGTACCTGTCTCACTGTTTATCATGCTTCATTTGTTACCTAAGATAAGGTATATGGAAATACTAGCGTGGTGGGTGAAATCCGACATATCGGATGGCAACTTATGTGAAGTTAGGACCAATCAGCGCGCACATACTCGTGCGTATACCTTTCTAACCTGCGCGGGGCAGCTTGGATAACGGCCCATGATCAGCTAGTTATATAGACTGGACGGAGAAGCATGTCTCTGCCAACCTAGCCGTCAACTTTTACATTCGTTGAATACAGCACACCCGTTAAACGAATTATGTTTTTCCTCGTGAAATTTCTCGGAGCAGCCATTGGGGCTGGACCCCTCGACGAACCTCCACCATGTAGACCAGCTGTCGCTATTCCCCAAACTAGCCAGGAACTGAGCGGGAAGGTCAATGCAGAACAATCTAATACCGATACCGAGAAGCGAATCGCTGTTCGTGTTCCCGTTGAGACGGGCACGGCGGCCATTGAGGCTTCACAAGCCATCTGGGGCAAGAAAGGCCGATGGCTCGTCATTGCCGGGTAAGCTGAGGCTAAATAAGGCCTGTTTCGCTGAGATATACCTGAGAATGCTGACGTCCTACCCAATAGCTTGTGCTTGATCATGATTGTCTAGTAAGATATCCTAACTGCGGGTGGTGTGGATTTGAGATGTCGTTAATATGGGCCAATGCAGTGAGATCGATAATAGTACCGTCTATATATACCGTAACTACGCTGCATCCGAGTTTGAGGAACTGTCCAAGCTTGCGACCTTGAGTACGGCTGGAACAATTATATTCGCAGTTGCAAAGCCGCCCATCGCCAAGCTGTCCAATGTCATCGGCCGTGGCAGCACGTATCTCATCGCCATCACTTTCTACATTCTGGCCTACATTATCATGGCCTCGGCAAAGACCTTTAATACTTATGCCGCTGGTACCGTCTTCTACTCCTTTGGCCAGTCGGCTACGAATCTCATGAACGATGTCGTGATTGCTGACTTGACGACGGCTCGGTATCGAGCTTTCGGCATTTCTCTTTCATTCTGGCCTTTCTTGATTACGCCCTGGACCGCTGCCTTCATGGTCGATAGCGTTACGGCACCTACGGGTATCGGATGGCGCTGGGGCGTTGGTATGCTCGCCATAATCATGCCATTCTGTGCGAGCTTCATAGTCGCCACGTTGCTGTACTACCAGACTAGAGCAGAGAAGGAAGGCCTTGCACCTAGGTTGAGGATCTCCTTGTACGAATTCTGCTCTCAGATTGACCTCGGCGGTGTGACGTTATTCAGCGGTGGCCTAGTTCTCTTGCTTATCCCAATGACGCTTGCTGCAACGACACCTTCGAGCTGGAAGACACCCTGGGTCGATGCGTTGATTGGCGTTGGCGCGGTGCTTCTCGTCCTGCTGCCTTTCTATGAGCACTATCTCGCCAAGCATCCTGTAGTACCCCCTCATTATTTCGCTAATCGCACAGTCGTCCTTTGCTGTCTGCTTATAGCATTGGATAATGTTGGATTTTCTGCAACACGTAAGGAATTCTTATAGTCTCTATTTTCCATCCTTCTTTTGGGTTTACTTCGCAGTCGACAGTCGGCTAAGGGATATAATGCTAACCCTCGGCAATTATAGATACGTATATATATGCTTGGGTTACAGTAGCGCGAGACTTGGAAGCCCGTGAAGCTACCTTTTTCACCTGTAGGTCAAAACAGATTTCATATTATCTCCAGCAGTAAAGGCGAAGGTTTTATTGCCTTGTATGCTGATGGGCACAAGATACTAACGGAGTGACGCAATGTCTGGTTGCCATCATTGCCGGCATTGCAATGGCTAAGACCAAACGCTACAAGTGGGTGTGCGTGTTAGGTACGGGCATTCGCCTGGTTGGCTATGGTATGATGCTTCGCCTCCGTGGCTCCGAAAATACCGTAGCGGAGATTTTCATCGTGCAGTTGATCCAAGGTATTGGAAGTGGTATGGTGGGCTCGACGCTGCTCATACCGTCGCAAATCGTCGTATCGCACGCCGAAATGCCACAGATGACTGCATTGGTCGTCTGTTTCGCCTTTGTCGGAGGGAGTGTAGGCGCATGTATTGCTGGAGGGATCTATACCAGTACGATAGAGTCCGAGCTGTGGCACTACCTGGGAATCGGAGCGACGGAAGAGACCGTGACGGCGCTGGCGAACTCTATTACGGGCATTGTCCCTGACTGGGGTACGCCCGAACGAACGGCCGTTAACCTCGCAGTGAGTAGTCAAACGTTGGAGAATAACTCGCTGTCTCGTACTCATCTTAAGATAGTTCACGGAGGTCATGAAATACATGACCTATGCAGCAGTAGGGCCTTCGGCAATCGCCTTTATCGGATCACTTTTCATGCCCAACTTTGAATTGCCGTGAGTATACCCTTTCTCAAGCCAAGGCCGTTTGCTTACAAGCTTCCAGGGACAAGAACAACCTCGTGGAATAACGATGGAGAAGCAGGAAGCGTATGTTTGGGGTGCTTTGCTATGTTTTATATGCTAGTAAATTGTATCTTGTGCACGACATTTGGCTACAGCCTAGGTAGATAGGAAAAGAATGACGGAAGAGATAATATGATAATAGCGAATCCTCTTAGAGTGACAACGCCACCCCACGCTTCGTGGCCGTCGGATTAGAGCGTAAGCTTCGGCTCAAACCCCCAGTTAAGCTTCCCCAATTCGTAAGACGCCATGGATAGTTCATTCCCGCCTTTAGGATACATATCCTCGAATGGCTGGTAATCCGGCTCGCACGTCGTCCCAGGTTTCGGGAGCGTTCCGTTCTGGAAGTAAGCACGGATGTATCCAGCCGTGCAGGCCGAGGCGGCGGAGAGACTTGTGTGCTATGTGGAAGGTCTATGTTACCTTGTGGTCGCATATTGGTCATAGGGTGAATGAATGTACTCACGCCGTAAGAGTTCTGCACCAAGACGACAGAGCCCGGGAACCCCTGAGAATTGTTCCTCGCGCTAATGAGAGGCGCTACATTGTCGGCTATGTTGGCTACGTAGAGGATTGGGTGGCTTGTATTGCCTTCGAACGGCCCGGTATATCTCCACCTCGGCCGAACAGTCCTACCGACACAGGCCATTCTGAACAGAGCATTGACGTCGCCGACCGCAGAGCTAATTTGTATAAGTTCCTCGACGTACTTGGCAAATTCCTCTACCGTGTCTTCTACCGGGGGCGAGTCAGCGCATAGAATTGCAGGAAACGCATCGGCGTTCCCTTCTTCTAATCTTGGCACGTTGGGCGGGATTGCTTCGACTGAGCAGATCGGGGGTGTGGATTTCTCCGATTTGACCAGTTGGTAGAAAGGCTCTCCGTCCCCGTTCTCTAGGGCTCTTAAGACGTTGGCAAAGTTTTTAAACATGAAAATAGGTCGATATAATGCTGCAGAGATCAGTCGCTTAAGATGAGACCAAGTAATCAGTTGGGGCATGTCCGGCCCTATCTTGGCAGATTGTACGATGATTGGATACTGACGGATACGCGTGAGCAGCCTTTCTAGCCGTTCCTTTACGGCTGCTGGGGACGATGAATAGAAAGCACAGCTAGAGGGTCCAGCTTTGTGACAGAAATAATAGAAAGCTTCCATTACTTTATCAGTGTCGCGTAGGAAGTTGATGTAAGAATGGAGGTGCCATTCCCGATAATCTACGTTCCCTACAATGACTTTCGTTAGTCCCTCATATCAGTATATATGGTCTCATAGTGCTGTCCATACCATCACTGACGAGCCTCTCGACCTTGTCGGGATACATCGCAGCGAAGACCTGCATCGCCGGAAGTTAGCATTTCCTTAGTAGGTGTACGAGGACGAGGGATCAAGCAAAATAGACAGTAATTTCGGCCCTAAAGGGTACCTACGCCTCCCAAAATTGTCCCGTAACTGAAACCCCAGTATCTAAGCTTATCTTGCCCGGTTTGTTGTAGGATCTCGAGCAAATCTCTGGCATGTGAAGCAGTACTGATGTGTGATAGTAGGCCCGAATTATTCATGTTTCTCTCGCAGCTCTGGGATAATGCGGTTGCTCGAGCAAATGCGTCGAAGATGACTCCTGGATGGGCGTCGACCACGCCGACATCTTGAAGTGCCCACAGTCGACTCTTCTCCTCGGAGCCCCAGCAGTCAACTCGGGGAATGGAGGCGCCGATACCCCTTGGATCGAAAGAGATAATGTCATGATTCTTTCCGGCAATGGTCTGTAGTAGCGCTCCACGGTCTGTGAGAGCGTAGACGCCAGAGCCTCCAGGCCCCCCCGGATTGAAGAAGATAGGCCCCTTGTAGTCGTCCAGTTCAGTGGCTCTAAGGCGTATGACGGCTAGGATAACTCTCTCTTGAGGATCATCAGATGGCTCGAGCCAGTCCATCGGCAAGTCAAGCCGGGCGCAGTCGTGAGTGTTGTTGTAACAGCGTTGCCATTGTAGTCTCCTACTGGGCTTAATGTCACTCCATTTCCAGTCGGTGAAACCTACCTTTTCGGACTCGCGACCGACGAAACGGTTTATTAGCGTGTGCGAACTATATATTTGCCAGAGTAGGAGCAACAAAGGCAGAAGACCGAAAGCTGTACGGGCTACTATCTTCCAAGATTTCGACTGTGATATCATGTTGTGTCTACCCGGCGGAGATGGGACATGTCCCTTGGAATATAGCACGTAGTACTGCGTCATTGTGATGAGCGGTATTGAAGGCCTGAAAACATGAGGAGTAGACTGAGGGAGCTGCTAATCAGGTAGACTACCCTTTTGTCGGATAAGGCCTACTGCTGGCGGCGATGGCCGCGATACACGATAATATCTCTATTGTATTGGCGGGCTGCAGGGGGTAAGGGGCAGGGGTAGGGGTCTCTTATCAGATTGGAGAAAAGCGAGGGAATAAATCTTGGTTGCTACGCTGCTACACTGGTACGCTAACAAGTCGCAAATCGGCAACTTTGGTGTTACGTTAGCTTCATGTTGGTTGACTGGTTGAGCTGGTTGAGTAGGATTGGGTCGAGACAAGATGATCTTCAAGACTTCGATACACAATAATGCAGAAATTCTAATAACGAGGTTGTGGCTGTGCAGTTTAGAAAGGGGGGGGGGGGGGGGGGTTGTGTCAAGTGGGGATTAAACTGCAGATGCTGACTCATCCTCCAGGTACCTAGGTACTTACCGTGCGATAGTCCTAGCGCACCAAAGGTAACCCCTATTTTAATGGATACCCCTATTTCAGCGAACTCGGGATAAGATGTTGTTGTGAGACACCTTCCGTAAGAGGCATATACTAGGATACATAACAAGATGATATTACAGCCGTATCTGGCGTCGGATTTTCTGCTCTATATCACCATTACAAGGCAGGTACATTTTACGTCTCAAAATAACACCCAGTCTTCACCTGTCATCATCGTTTAACCAAGTTGGAATCTATTGTAGGCAGGCCATAAAAGCGAGACGGGAACAGGGATACGAGAATATTCAAACTGACGCACCGCATTCCTAGTTTGCTACCTTAGGTATCTTACATCGCACGACCACATACCCACAAATACCTACCTGGGTACATGTCACGGGGAATTAAGAGCCTTTCCCATGTACTAGATATTGACGATGCTCTACTTCATTCTATATGCGAATAATGAAATGAACCGTCCGCGCAGTTTCAAATCATAAGAATCTAACCATTTCGCCTTGTACAAGTCTTCGAGTTTGCAATACACAACCTTACGTTCCAAGATTTTTAACGGCATTCAAATAGGTACCTAGAGTCATTGGTGTTCTATGGAGTATCAAATGCCTCTACCGCTTCGTTTAGTTAACCCTATAGCACCAACGGTTAGTAAAGATCCAACACCCAAGGTATGAGACAAGGATTGGTCGATGAGGCAATCAACAATTGAAAAAGATACAACTTACACCGTATCCGTCTTGTAAGCTTTGTAGAACGACTATTGCGTGTATTAGTTGTGCCGTCGGGGACGCCGGCGTCTATCAATGCGGTCTCTAAGTCGTTGCCAGAATCTAGCGAAAGGATTAAGTCCTGACTCGGAATCCGGGGTCTCGACATTGGGAGCCCGAACTGCTGGTGGCGCAGGAGGATATCCTGGGTCATACCCCAAAGTGCTCGCGTCGAATATTCTAAAATGGATGAAATTGTTTGTCAGTAATCTTACACCTTATTCCAGAAAAAGATCCTCCCAGCAATACATAGCCCAGTATAGCAGAAGAACGGTAGACGGAAGGAATACTTGGACATACTACGAGGAGGTTAGCTAGGCGGTTAATTAGGATAGGAAAATACGAAATTGGATTAGATGGCTGAGAATAATGGTGGCTTGTTCTAACACCTACCGTTGATTGAACCCATCCTCTAATAAAATCATCAGTTTCCTCGTCAAAATGTCGTGTCACGCCTTTCTTAGCTTGCTCAAATAGATCGACCAATGTTGGCCGAGCGTTGGGAGCATGCCTCATGCATTCCACAATTGTTCTTCGAAGCTCTTCGTCAACTTTACTATATTTGGGATCGTCCAAAAGTAATGGACAATAGTGGACTGGCTCATCCACATCAAGCATAGTAGATGTGCTCCGCTGAGGTGGAAGCGGTGGGCGCAATTTCGTTATGACCATCCACATAGTCTATGTAAGATTAGATAGCTGTCGACGTTTGCGGTCCTAATTTCGAGGTCGACTTACCAATGCAATCCCCCATATATTCGTCCATGAACCGTAGTTTCCTGCTATCGCTTGCTCGGAGAGTTCGGGGCCGGCCGGTCCTCTAACGCGTTAAATATATATGTATTAGTATCGGTATCAATTCAGCACTCGGTTCCGTGAAATGCTAGGCGTTTTATTCTTGGATCCATTGACAAATAAACGAGACTGTTTCACTCACTAGATGCTGTAATGTTAGCTTACTACTCGTGGATATTAAATAAATTCAGATATTGTTGGAAAGGCAAAGAATTACGAGGGCAGCGTGATACGTACCGTAGTTTTAATGTGGTCCCAATCTATTCCGAATTGCTCTGGGGCATAGAAGCCATACTTTCCAGCTATGCGTTTGGTAACGTAGTAATCGCTGCAGCGTCTTAGCCTAGCCTGATTATAAAATTAAGGATATACGACTTACTTGCTCTTATTAGGCTTGACTTTCGTCATAATTCCAAAGTCTCCGAGCTAGTGCTACGATTAGTACGTCTAAGGTGATATTCTCCTTCCCGTCGAAAACTTACCTTTAATCGGGGAACCATGGAATGCTCGCCGTCTTCAGCGGATGGATCCAAGCCGCCGATGAGTACTTGAGAGTCGTTATGGTTAATCTCGTATCACGGTAAAGAACATGGAGAAAGGTACTTACTATTTGTAGGGTCAATATCGAAGTGGACAAACCTCTTTCCGGCCCACCTACGGCTAGGAACTGGGATATCTTCGAAGAGATCTTTCCCAACGATTTTCCCAGTTGAAGGGCCCCCAGCGGTGGCTTGGCGACCGTCAAAATCACCAAGTATTTCGCGCCGTTTTGGATGGAATTGACGGGGGGGATACCTACAACAGCATAATAAGTTAGCATAGGCTGAGCAAGGATGTAACCCAACTAGATGCCCAGAAAGATGATTGATTCGCTGCCTGTGATACAAGAATGAAATGCTCTTACTCTAAAGAGATGCAGGACTTGATTACTAATAGGTCGTTAGTTAAGCTTTGCAGAAAAGGAGGTAGGATGAAGCTAGGTCTTTCAACATACAGCAAAGCCAGAAAGACCAGAGGACACGGTTAGGGACATCCGTTTCGGTTTCCACCAGCCTGTATAGAAGGTGCTCTAGGTCGCCATTCTCCATGAAATCAAAGAATGTATAGTCCTTGCGCCAAAGGTCCCATTTATCGGCGTCGCCAGAAGGCACGTCGTCACGCAAACGATACGGATCCTTTACCTTCTTATACATTTCCCTCCTCTCTCTTAAATATTTTTTCCGCTCTCTAGCCCGGTTACGGTGTCTCTCTCTTCTCGCTTCCGTCGAATAAGGCCAGGTAGAGATACGTTGTCTTCGGGTGAGCGGCGGTGGTGGAGCTTCATCCGCAGGGCTCTCCATTCCACTGGATTCTTCGGAACTTGTATCCCACGGATTCATGTCGTACGGGAACTCCTTCTGAGGCGTTATACCTAGCTCTTTCACATCGATCCTCTGCATACAATGGGCCGCTCCGGCCAGTTTCTGCGAGCCTATTAGAGGATCTATAACAAGACTTGGTGATTTAATTCCGACTACTTACCCTTAAAGCCCGTTGCTCGTCACGGATGGTACGAGAATCAAAACTTGCGGAAGGCAACTTCAGTGCAAGGTCTCGGTGTTTCCCACCATTTTTCTCCCAATGACTCATTCTCACAACTGTATGATCCTCATTAAAACTTAGTAACTTGCCGGTTTTAAACCGTTCACGTCTACTCAGGTCGAAATATTCACGGGTCCATTCGTACGAATCCCTGACCTCCTTGTCGGTTACGGTGTCAAACAGAGACGAGGTCTCGACGTTTAGCGAACGTTGCATATTGGATGAAAATTCTTGAGTCCAAATTCCCTCGGTCGTATAGCCTCGGGTATTGGCTTTCCCCTTTCTCGGATACGGATATCGCATCCATGTGTCCTCATCACCAGCTCCAGGGACATGCTTGAGTCTACGATATTTGTTCCCCCTCAGTCGATATTCGTTGAATCTAACACTATATTCTAGATACAGCTCCTTGAAGGTCGTAGGTGGCTCTGGATCGGGTATGACACTAGGGTCTACGGGAGGCTGAGCCGGGGGCTCCCGGACTTCGGGCGGATTGCCGGGATAGCCCCAGTGCCTTGGATCGTGTACCCAATCTCGATCCACTAGGTATTCGACTGCTGGACCATCTTCTGCGGGCTCGGCAGGATCCCGATCGTCTGGGAAGACATAGCCCTCAAATACAGGATCATCCCTATACTCAACAGAGTCATCCATTTTCGCTGCTTAGCTTCGACGTGGATGTTTACACTTCTGCCATCGATAGAATGCCTACCTAAGTTATATTTATCATGGTTTTATGAATGCAAAAAGTGTTCACCAGCCGTGCTGCCCTTCTCTTTGTTCGGAATAATTTTGTTTATCAGCTGAAAGCGTTCTGAAGTGGGTAAATCCCACAAGGTATTGAAGAAATCTACAATAGACAAAGCTTAAACGAAAACCAACATATCAATTATTACGGTGCGAACGCTTTGCCTCAAGTGTCTTCCGAGATTGATATTACCGATGCGAATAGAATGTAGCGCTTATTGACGATAATACGGCTAAAGTAGTTTCGTCTCGTGATCCTGTTCTATACTACGGAACATCCCACTTGGACCGACCGTATCTCACACGCCATCGCCGAACGTGTAAATATTGGTCCACCGCTACATACTTTATTAGCAAACTTCTCTGACTTAGCTGGGAAGGTTAGGAGTTAGGGTTCATTATACTAACCGTATCGTACGGCCTGCTTGAGTCGACAAATCTCAAATCCGTGCCCAAGCGAATGACATTTTGGGGATCTTTGTTGACTGTCGAAGCATGGATCTTGTCTGCTGATCAGCCCGGATGCTCTACGCGTAGGTATATTCCCAGATCTTACCGTGTAGGGCGTATGCAGCACAACATCACCGGCCTCGTACTCCGTAACAAGCCATCGTCGCGCATACGTCTCGCCAAATTCTCTCGGTCCTTCTGCTAGCAATCCCCCGCCCATCATGTTCCTATTGAACGCATTTCTCGCCTCCTCCTCTGTTAGCCCTGTCTCCTTGGCCAGATTGTAGAAGCTTGTCTCTATCTCTTGGCCAAGAGCATGTCCGTTCTCCATATAGATTAGCCCCCCGCCGTCTAGGGAGATGTCGCCCATGGGAACCCACGCGGTCATGCTCGTATCTTCGCCATGCCGGAGGAAAATCTGGTCATAATGCACACCGATTGCTTTGTTGTGCGGCGTGTTATTTCTTAACAAGGACCTGGTGAGGCCGAGGGTGCTGTCGCCCCACCCCGTGAATTTGGCTATAAATGACTGTAAAGCCGGATGCTTACAGAATTCATCTTTATACCAAGATTCGCCATGGGCTCTTAATGCAAGGTCGACAAAAAGACCACCACGCGGGCGCCCGTTCGCATCAGTTGAGCCAGCGCCTCTGTTCATATCAGCATACTCAGCAATATATTATTGATTGATGCTGTCAATATCGAAGTGCTCACATACTAAACTTGTTTATTAGAGACGAGGCTTCAATCTTATATGGAGGAGCTGCCGGATCAAACTTGCCATGCCTGGGAAATCTAGCTTGTCCTTGCTGTTATCAAATATCCCATCGACCGGGAGTGTTCCTGGCGCAAGCACACCACTAGGCGCCAAAAGCGTGAAATATGCTTCTCTGGCTTTAAGAACATCGTCGCGCGGAAGGAGACCCTTTAGAAAAAGATATCCATCCCGTTCCAAGCGCTGACGAAGGTCGTATAAAGGCTCGGAGGGAGATGACGGGTGGAGATAACCAACTTGTTCTGGATCTAATAACCCGTCATTGACGTACAGCGGGATCGAGGGTGTTGGCGCTGTAGCATGCGGCATTGCTCTTGGTGGAGGCACGGAGCTTGTTTAATCGATGATAAATCTACAGAAAGGTCTCGTCTGCTCACTATACAGGCCTCGATAAAAGATCAGGTAAAGTAATCAAGAATATGCTCGGAAGTGACACGGATACTCCGCACGGTAATACCGCCGACTGAAGACATATCGGATGCTTTTAACCAGTGATCTCGCGTACAGTCTGCCGTTGTCGGCAATACAAGGGGGGTTACAACCCGGTGCTCAGTTGGATTCCAAGATCACGGTTTAAGTTTCGGTGCTTTGATATGGCGAAATATTCATCCCGCCGACGATCTTTGCGAAATCGGTATTCGAGACAAGTATCCTCATTTCGATCAGCACCCCGGATTATTGCTGCATCTTCGCTACATGGTAGCCCCCGTCACCCCGCAAAGTCCCAACTCGACTCCCGGTGGGGAAATCCTACTCTCCACTATCGTCAGTCCCGTTGTTTACCCAAGAGTCGGGTTGTCCACTTGTTGATGTCTCGTTGACTAATTCTTTCCTTCCAGTCTTACATCGCTGATACTATTGCAAGTCAGACAGAAGATGATCAACATAAAGCAGACAAACCCGATCCGTCGAAGGGGCACGGAAACCGGAAAGCGCCCTGCGAACCTGCGCTATGTCTATCTCCTTACTGCGTTCGTTTCGATTGGCGCATTGCTATTTGGATATGGCAAGTATAATTGCACATGCACTCATGCGTCGCTCGAGAGGAGACTAACAACATCGCGCTTACAGACCAAGGTGTTATGGGAGTCATCGTGGCAGATGCCAGATGGATCTCCCTCATGAAGCCAGCCAATAGTTGGGTTACTGGGGCAGTGGTGTCACTTTACGATATTGGGTGCTTGATCGGCGCCATGTCTATAGGTTTTCTCGCCGACTACTGCGGCCGAGAACGTACGTTGTCCATCGCTTGTGTTATCTTTGTTATTGGCGCTGTGCTACAATCAGCCTCCTACAACATCACTTCCATCACTATCGGACGAGTCATCTTGGGGTACGGCGTTGGAGCCTGCGCTGGCGGCGTCCCGTTATACGTATCTGAAATCGCGCCGGCCAAACTAAGGGGTCGGATTATTGGAATAGAGCAGATGATCCTCTGCTTCGGTGAGTTGGTAGCGTTTTGGCTGAACTATGGGTTCAATTACTTGGAGACCCCTGCCTGGTGGCGCATTCCCCTCGCTATCCAAGTCGTGCCCGCAGTCGTTCTAGCTATCGGATGTTGGTTCTGGGTTCCGCCCAGCCCTCGTTGGCTAGTCCAGCAAGATAGACATCAATGTGCTCGCGAAGTGCTCGCCCGCCTTCACGGCGACGAATTGGCCGACTTGCAAATGGCGGAAATAGCCGAAGAGGTGGCTTTTGAGAGAGCTGCGGCCACGGCGACATGGGCAGACATGTTCAAACCACCTGTATTGCGGGTTACTCTACTCGCAATGGGTGTACAGTTCTTCCAGCAGATCACCGGGACCAATTCCATTCTGTACTACACTGTATGTCGCTTCTTTCTTCCTCCACCTATGTACTAGTCACCCAGATGCTGACGCTGAATGCTTGTTAGCCGTCACTCTTCGAACGCGGGGGGATTACTGACCCCAAAACCGCCAATCTCGCCACAGGGGGGGTTGGAGTTGTCCTATTTGTATTTGCCTGGATCCCCATATTCCTCTTCGATCGTCTTGGCCGTAAGACTTGGCTCCAGATAGGCCTCGTTGGGATGTGCGGCGCGATGATTGGCATCACTGTCTTGCAATGGCATGCCGAAATGAATCCAGGTGACAACGGCAACTACGCCATCGTTGCCTTTCCGTACTTGTTTTACGTCTTCTTCAACATAAGCTGGGGCGTGGGAAGCTGGACCTACGCCACAGAAATCTTCCCAGTTATGTACAGGGCGAAGGGTAACGCTCTGTCAACGGCGAGTCTATGGCTTAGCTGCTACGTTGTTGCACAAGCGAGCCCCCCGATAGCAACGGCTATAGGCTGGGGCTTGTACATCATCTATTCTTGCATCTGCGTGTTGGCATTTATTTTCGTACGATACGCAATGGGTAAGCGCCTAACAGCCATTCTTCTGCCATGGTTGAGTCTGACAATCGCAGTGGAAACAAGAGGCAAGACACTCGAGGAGATGTCTGCTCTATTCGGCATCGAAGGCACGCTGGCAAGGCGAAGTGGAATTGAGGTAGATGGCAAAGGTGGTGTTGTGCACATCGAGGAATCTACCCGAGACGAATAAGACAGAAAGCCAAGGACGGCTACTATTACTAGACCTTGCCGTAGTTCGTCCAAGGGAAAGATGAGTTGACTTCCGAATCATACGCGAACAACATCTCGTAATGTTGCTCTCTTCATACTACGCCTCCACAGTCTCGTAGCCCCTATGAACCGGGGTTTACACCGCCTTTTGCACCCTGTTACCAGCTACATCAGAGGCAGGCGCATTTGAAGCCTCGGCATCAGTGGGGTGATGTGCGGAAGCAGCTCCGTCGGCACCAGTAACATTCTTGCTTTCCCTTTCTCGTCGCGCGAACATATCATCAACATTCCTAAGGTCCTGCTTTCCCTTCTCCGCGATGACCCTGTTCTTTTCCCGCGAGACGTGAGTCTCTGGGTGGTTTGGATTGTTGTCAAATGCTTGATCCGTAGCTTCTAGCACTTCGCCGCGAATCGCATCCCCAGCACCACGAATGCCTTTCAGGCCGGTCTTAATGTCGTCTACGAGTTTCGACATAGTCTGATAGTTTCAATTTCTGTTGACTTGTATGGAACGAGACTCGAGATGTCGAGTTGCTGGCGACCTAAGCTGAGTATCGAAAGGGCGTCTGGAAGCGGGTAATGAGGCAAATATTTGACCTATAGAAAGCATATGTAATGCATAAAATCCGATGACGTAGATTGGTATGACATAATGTATTTCGTCAAGACCATTGATTCTAACCTTATAGATGACTAATACAATGTTTCTACATAGCCTATGTAGATGGGTACCCGTACTTATCACGCAGCCCCTTTCTTGTTTGAAATGCTCGTATATGCAAATATCAGGTCACGATGTAGCTAATAGAATCTCATTGCAATCTTATTTGGAGCGTAGTCGATCGTTAGGCTCCGTTGTACGATGGGACAATGTTTATCACGAATGTGGGTGGTAGAGTATTTGCATACGAGAATCGTACTGTATGAAGAAAGGAGCCTGAAGGGACATAGAGCAAGAGCATATTAATATGCAGAAGATGTGCTTTATGAATGGTGCACGCGACTCTATCTCTCCTAGTTCCGTTAATTATATCTCATCTGAATGCTTCCATCCTATTGGCCTTGTTGTGTTCAGGTATTACTCCCTAATGTCAGCCTAGAGACATAGAAGCATCTTGTGCTCTACAATTAAGTCATAAAGATAACTTATCGGCAGCACTTTGTTTAGTATAGTCTATACGCCGTAGCTTGTCATGTACGTACCATATCTAAGTACATATTCTAGAACAGATGGGATCATGGCAGTCTCCCAGTACCTACCTAGACCTCAATCCCATAAAGACCAAACACGATACCCATTATGCTGAGAAGTATGGCCTCTCAACTAGTGACTCCCTGTCTACGAGAAAAATTCTGAAGATCAAGATGTAACTCATCTAGGTATAAGCGATGAGACGATGAAAACTGCCACCCAAAATCATTCATTCAGTCTATGGCATCACATTATCCTATCAAACCTTTGATAAACTAAGGATAACATTCAGACATTTCAAATGGACCTTTAAAATTACTAGGTGGATTGTATAACTCGTGATTGGTGGCTTGGAAAGCTGTTTCATATTATTACCGATACCATATCTATTCCATAAATATCAATAATTGCCCCAATGGAAAGTGAGTGAAGACATGAAGTACAACCTAACAAAGTGTGCTTCATGCATTCAGCCCCACGACAGTAAATGCCGGAACGTAATAGACGAACCTTTCGAGTATATTCTTCTCGTGTATAACAGAATGGGAAGTTTCCCCGTCTAATTTGTCACCAATCGGAAAGGAATCACTATTATGCATAGTTAGGGAATATGAAAGTGGGCTCACCCGTCGGCATACGATGTCGATCATTTCCAGCCGCCGGTTCCACATCTCAAAGACCCCTGAATTGCCCAGGGCTAGACCAATCGGTTATATCCTTCCAACTATCCTTACCACGAAGTATCGCCAAGGCCAAGAACTGTTTGGCCTTCTCGTATTCTCCGCCTCGTATCGACCCAAATAACATCAAAACTAAGTGATGTCAATTAGGCTTCTTCCAGCATCGGCCACCATGATGCGCTCGGGGTCGAGAACATTATAAAACCTCGATCGTTCCTGTAAGTGTTGTCTCTCAGAAACCCGTGCATCTTCAGTTCTTTCCCTAGCCAGCACAGTTTCCAGAGCATATCACTGCCCATCATGTTCTCCAAGGTTCTCACTACAGCCTCGCTCCTACTCGGAGCCTCAGCTCTCCCTCAAGCGGAAACTCCGGCGCCGCTTTCGCCTGATGCCAAATTCTCGTTGATGGCACTCCGGTCCGCCAGCGAGGTTCACTTCGCCAGCTTCGATGCCGCTAAGAGCAGCATCTTCCTCAACCTGCCGAGCCAGAACGCCACCTGCGACGCTGGTCCGGCCGACTCTGCCACGTTCTATCTACAGGACGGCGGTCTCTTCCTATATGCTGCCTCTGCAACACCGCAGCAGCTCTACGTCGATCGTTCTGGCATGGGTATGTTCAACTCTTTCACATTAGCTGATGCTTTCAATGTCTCGCGAATCAATATTGCTAACACATCTCCCACTCGAAGGCCAGGGCAAGCTTGGCTACACGACTGGTGCTCAGCCAACTCCTAGGAATGGCGAAAGGACAAAATTCGAACTCGATGAGAACAATGACTTGACGTTCAACGGTGCAGGTTTCCTCGCCTGTCCTAACAGCATCGACGGAGCCTGGAGTGTGTGGGTTTCAGCTGGTGTTGATCAGCCTGCTGGTAATGAGGGATGTCTGGGTATCTCGGTCCGCGCTGTCGAGGCTCCTGAGCCTAACAGTTGCATCTACACCGAGTAATGAGTTGGAGCTCGAAGACTTCTAATGCGTGGCGGATGGAAGACTGATATCGTACCTTTCCAATTCATCTTTAAACAACCTTTGACAATTCATTTATGGTAGCGAATAATAGATCGACTCACCTTTAAGGTAGTCTGTTCTTATATCTATTCTTGCGTGGCGTTCTTTGTTCCCTAGAAGCTTTGGTTATTCAGGCGTCGCAACTCTTATTGTGAACATTTGCAAAGTGTCGCCCTTTGGCGAAGCAGACCGAGACTTTTAAAATAGCGAGACTCCAGGGTAATTAACTTGAACGAGGGAACCTCATATGTAGGTATTCCTAGTTCTATCATGTAGCAAAGCCAGTGTAGCTGCTCCTATGGGAAGTATTTGGGGCTCTTTCTCTGAATGAATGTGTGACGATTCAAATCATTGTTTTGCTTTCAATCTGATCAACTTTTAACCTAGAACAAAGCCGACGTTGGGCGGATATCTCACCAAGTTCTGATAGATTTCAAGTACAAATATTCCACGGAGCTCATATCGTGATCAGGCAAGGCCAATCCTACCTATCAATCAGTCGGGCAAAGGGGCAAGGTATCGAGTAGGAACATCGGTGCTGTGTGACAGATTGATCAATCTGCAGGAAGATTTTAGTGGTCTCAAGGAAGAATCGGAACGATGGTTGCATTGCAATTCCCCAGCTTCTCGGCTACCCGTCGGTTCTCCTTGCGAGGTTTGAATTTTCCCTATTCCGACACGAGGGAAATGGCACCTAAACCTCAACTCAATACCTCAGACCTTTGTAATCCTCGTTCTATTAATCCTACCCCGATGACTACTTATAGCCCTACCCACAAGAAGAGTGAACCTCAACTTCAGCCCAAGGGTGCAGAAGAGATACTCGCATCCAACACCACTGCACTCTACTACGCGGTTCTTAAGGGAGTAGAAGATCAGTACTACGACTACGACGACGACTGTTCCATCTACGATGACAGTGAGAGCGAGACTGAAACAACCGAGGCCACAGTACGATCCACACCTAGACGAGAATCTTTCGGCGACCACCGCCATTACAATAGGTGTAGTCCAGAGTCGTACGCGGAATTCACAATAAATCCCTATTCGTGGTCAAGCTCTGTGACTGTGGACATACTCCCAGACCCCACGGCAAATAAAAAACACGAATCGGAGCAGGACTGTTCCTCGTTATCCGGAACAAGCTCCAAGAAGGGGATGGGGGCTAATGTACGTGAGGCTTGTCAGAGATCCGTCCGACGACGAACGCAGAATATGGAAGAGATCCTAGGGTCACTATCAAGCAACTTCAACTCCGCATACAGCACTATCAAGGCCCAAGGATCGGCTTCGCTGCATTTTCTTCGGGGATTGTACCCTAGACGTTTATAAACGACATGTTACGGATCATTTGCATTAAAGATGCTTATGCTCCACTACCTAAGATACGGATCAAGTATATAAATTATCCGTATAGGTGAGTATGAAGCATGTGTACTAGATTGGGGCATATCAGTAGATCTCGTGCGAAGAATGTTTTTATCTTGTTAAAGCTATAACTGGAAGTCATAGCTCCTGCGCAGTTGTTTCTATTGTTTGTTCTTGTTTTTCTCTTTATAAGCAGTTTGTTTGAGATACCCCGAACCGCGCTCAGTCTGATAGTTGAATATGTTAGGAGTATTAGATAGGGAGTAAATGGAATGTCGTTTTGAATAGGTACTAATCGGACAGATGAAGATGATTGCTCATAGAAAATCCGAAATAGTCAATAGGTTATGTACCTACCTAGGTAATCTACTAATTGACCTGATATATGGAGGACATACGTGATATTGAAATCGACCGTACTCAGAATCTGGCAATAAACTCGCAAGATGCTGGACTACAACGCCAGACGAGTCTGAATTAAACCCGTCTAGACTGAGTGGAATCGGAGTTTTGTGCGTTGGATGATGCAAGAAATGTGTAAGACTGTAATCTGCTATCGCCAACTGTGAATAGTTCATAATCAGTAACTTCGATACTATTCAAAGTTGCTAGCCGTCTACCTCCTTATGCTGAGTAAGGGGGTATTTCACCCTACGTTCTATTGTAAGACAAAGATAAGTGCTCGAAGCTCCAGCACAAAGAGGCATAGTATATACAAACTCAAGAGCACCGAACACCAAACAATAACCGAATCATAACCCGCGATAAAGAGCCCGCCCATCATGATACCCTCTTTCCGTATAACCATGCCTCCTGTTGATACTCTGATGCTTCGGTCGCTTGGTCCGTAGCGTCGGGAATGATACCGGCAGAACAATACCCATGAATAATATCGCCATAACCCATGTGAAGACTTATTAGACACATTCCCACCATGTCCTTTTAATCCCGGCCGGCAACATTATTCGTATAAGCCACACTTATCCGGGAATCGCCCAGTGCAATGTAGAATCCTTCCTTCCAAGCTCAAGCAAACCGTAGATTGGTATCACGTCAACCAGACCGCCCAGCCGGCTACCACCTTCTCGCGTACGGCCCCGTCGACAATTTCCGAAATTCCCAGCTTCGACCGTTTAAACCGTCTTGCCCCCGCAGTCGGGAATCTTGACGCCGTCTTTCAGGTTCCTATTGACATCCATGAGGCCCCACTGGTCTTCCCATTCCTTACCAGGAGTATCAAAAGTGATTTTCCACGGCTCGTCGAACATCTCGAACCAGAAATAATTAGTTCCGTTGTCGAGAGCTTGGCAGACCCAGTTCTCCATCAGAGTGTTCAGCTCGTCGATGCCGGCTACTGAACCATTGGGGCAATCGGTAACACTGGCGTCGCCGCAGTCAGTTCCGCCCTTTGTCGGCCACCCAATCTCGGAAATCACGTTCTTTTCGTTATCCGCCTTGAAGAACGAGTCTGCCTTATTGTGCCAGAATGACCATGTCCAAGAAGCGGCTTCCTTGGCGTTGACACCGGCGAAGAAAGGGTGAATATTCCCCATTATGTAATCGCTGATTTGCGCCAACTGCGAGTTCCAGTTATCGCCAAGATCGCTCGTGGCGACGGGGAGGTTCCAGTTGTGAGCGGTCAAATTGGACCTCACCGATTCTAGCAGCTTCCCAAGCTCATCAGCCGTCATCTGCTTTCGGAACAGGATCTCGTTCCCGATAATGAGTCCCTTGAATGGGTCGGCTCCGTACTGGTCCAGGATATTCCACATCCTGCTAAGCTGACGCTCATTTGTCGTATCGTTATTGTCTTGCCATACACCCAGCCAGATCTTGATCTCGTCCTGCAGTTTCAATTGCCTCAGAGCATGGATTGTCATCTCTGTCTGGTTGCAATCGGTGCCGTAGAGTCGAATCGTGTTGGTCAGCTGCGATAGCACAGCTACGTCTCGGGTAACGTTATTCTGAGAGGGCGGGTTCTTGAGGCAATCCGGGAACTGGACGTTGATAGGGGTGTAGTCAACACCGGGAAAGACTTTGTGTAGATTAGGGTTGTTCATGAGTGCTTTGATCTCCTGTGAATTGATATCCAAATCCCCATTAGCAGCAGCATCCGCAGCAGCTGACTGGACTCCGTCGGCACTGTTGTTGCTACTCTTGTTCTTAGACATCAATCCACCAACAACACCTCCTACTATCCCGCCGGCTACGATAAGGCCGACGAGAACTAGAATGAACCATTTCCACTTCTTTCGGCTACTCTTCTGGCTCGACAACCACTCGGATGGCTTCTCTGTCTTGGCGCCCATCTCGTAGTCGCCTACGCCACCTGGCTTACCCGCCGAGCTCATATTCTGCACTGGATCATAGCTGATACCGCTATTTCGATTTCTGCCCATTAGTCCGCCCATCACGCCGCCGCCGACCGCAGCGCCGGCCGCAGCGTTGTTAGCACCCCGGCTAGAACCTCCTAGACTTAGGATACTATTCCGAGCCGAGCGCCGGTACTCGAGGCCATCATCCCCGTCGTCATCGATGTCGTTTGGATTGAATTGACTAAGACTAGGATCTAGTCTCTGACCGTACGCCATTTGGGGATCTCGGAATGGGTCGCTCGAGTAGCTGTGTACGCTTCGGGTCGGCGTCCCGCGGCCTGAGTGAGACACGGCTGCAGCTCCTAGGGGGACTAGATTAGGCGAGGAATTGTATCCCTGGCCTGGCTGGACGTGGGGAGCGGAACTGTAGCCCGAGGACATATCATAGCCGCGATCATACCCGTAGTTTTGAGGTTCGTCATAAAGGTTGTGCTGGGTCGGGACCGAGGCGTGTTGATTCGCTTCCTGGTATAGGGATTGTTGCGGGTTTGATTTCTGGTATTGCTGGGCTTGCCTCATGGCTTCTAACCCGCTTTCCCGTGCATTCCTTTCAGCAACACTCATGGCGAGTCCAGACATGCCTCCGGCGGCAGCCTCGCTAAAGTTGTCAGCGCCGGGAGTGACGTTGGTTCCCCAGGTAGATACGCTATTCTCTCGATGAGGTGGTGGTACTGGTGCGGACGCAAACGGATCGGCCGCGGCATGGATTGCCTGTCCGGTTAAGACTCCAGCTCCAGTTCCAGCTCCAGCAGCAGCGACTATGTCAGCACCGCTATATATTCTACTATGGCGTAGCGTATTATATGCAGAATCGGGATGGGCGCTGGGGTGATTTGGTGCTACGGCTCTCGGGGGCGAAGGATGTGTTTTATGACGATACGGATCGTAAGAAGAGGGGCTATCTTGGTAGAAGGGAAGTTGGGACGGTTGGGACGGTTGGGACGGCGGGGAAGAAAGTTGTTGATGGTGATTGGAATGCGCTCGGCCGTGCGAGTATGGGTCGTTAGGGTTGTCGAGAGGGACGTGCTCGCCCGGGTCCGAGTCAAAGGAATAGCGTCGGTTCATGGTTTCAGACGAAGGAAGCGCAAGGCCCCCCCAATCAAGGACTTTGGTCAGAAGATGGACCGTACTGCAAGTGTGGGTCAACAATCAACATTGAAGGTATTGAAGGTAACGATCGAGCGACGAACAAAACGAACAAAGAAAGAGTGTAGTGTATACCTACATACTATATAGACTTGATAGAAGGGAAACCCCAAGCTCCAAGTGGATTCGTAGTGTTATGAATGTGTATGAATGGGTTTTCCAGGTTCCAGTTCCCTGTTTGCTAACGCTAGTTGGCCAAAGTTCCAAGTTTTCGAGATGATGCAGAATTCCAAGGTTAGATCGGTGTTGGTAATCAAGGGACGAGGCCTTCCGACGTAAAGGAGGAGTCGGGGAGGTTGTAGTCAAGACAGCACATCAATCCAAACAACGACATGAGAAATGCTGGTTGTTTGCTTGAGACTGGTGTCGATCAGGTCCTATTCCATAAATAGTAAAAAGGTATATTCCGTAAGTGCCGTACCGTGCTGCACAGCAACTCGTCAAAACCGCCACATAAAGTCTCCCTTACTATCCCTTTCTCTTTATGTACGAAACGAACTTCATCAGTCTAACTATGTAGGTAGGTAGGTATCTAACACGACCTGTACGACTTGGGGCTGTGATAGGCTGTTTAACAATACAATAGGCGATCTGTCGAGGCTGTGTTTTAGCGCCTCGTCTCGGTGAATAGCTGAAACGGATAGCTAGAATGCCCGACAATGAAATACGAGAATTCGCCCAGATCGAATATTTTGAATATTACTTATTTTATTCACTTCTTCTCGATTCCTCTCTCTCTCAATTTTAAGAGTATATAGGTAACAGTCCGAACATAATTACCGTTTACCATACACTAGGGAGAGGATGTACAAGTTGAGGACAGGACATCAAAAATGCAATTGTAACGTTTCCAAGGCTGATGCTGTGAGCTCGTATTTACCATGTACAGGTTAGCCTGGGACCGCAAAGGGCCGACATTACCCCCTCCTTTCTATTGTTCGTGTTGCATGAAATATCCTAGTACCTTATGTACGGTAACTGCGTACCCTTCTAAATACCTCCAGCTATCCAAATTTCTTTTCTTCTTCATTTAGCGACTTATTCAGGTGATCAAGCCACCTTCCAGCGCCGCCCTGCCTTCAATAGGTTAGGTACTTGTAGATACCTAAACTACCGTAATCGAATCCCTGTTTTGTTCCTGCATCTGTTACAAGATCGCAATGCAACTGCCAATTCTGAATTTAAGCTGGAGGTCCTACCATTCTTAGTTAGGCTTGCTAATCGATCTAGACCTATGTATCCTATTGGTTTCCATGGTTGGATGTGTCCACTCAAACTTCAAAGTTGACCCCAGCAACAACAGGCCAACCGACTTAACACAGATCAGGGCTGCATACGGTATGTACATGTAGTATCCAGGTGTCACCTACATGTAGGTGGGCAGGTGGGGTACATACCCTGTAACGCATTGTACATAGTATACATATGTATTATTTCATGGCCAGCTGTGCTAAGACCAAATATCCTCGAACGTTAATTATCTGATGTAAGGAAATTGAAAATTAGGAGACAAAGGATTTTAGTTTAATCTGAGAACTATACCGATCACACGCAAAGTAAGGACCGCACTGTTAAGTTAAGATTTGCAGAATTCACCAACAACGATCCGACCGTTGGTTTGACCTATCGACAAACCGGTCCACCAAATCGCAGATCGCTTGTTGGCTAATCGACCATCTTGAACCAATGACATCCATATGATTCTCCCCAGAAAGTTCATCGCGCATTGCAATAATCTCGATAAAGACCCGCAACAATTAAATCCTCTGGCTAAGCCCCCACATCTCCTCCACCCTACATACAATGTACTTACATACGTAAATGTAGTATGTAGGTACCTAAGATGTTATATTTTCTCAAAATAACATTGAAACCTTGATCTCTAGCTTTTGAGCCGCAAAAACAAGGTTTCAAACCAGGAAGTATGTTGCTAACGCTTGCTGTCTCAGCCAGCTCCGATCCACTAGGCTATAATTATCTAGTGCTACATTGGCCGATCTTCCTCTCTATCCGTTGTCTTTGAACTTGATTCAGACTGGATTATCAGAGTCGAAAGAGGAGTGTAGTAACAATATAGCTATAACAAGGACTACACCCTCTAGAGTCACATGCAATCCATCCTTTATTGTTCTAATATTCTATTAATACCTACTTCACCTACTATTTTAAAGACTGTTTGTTGCGATTTTATAGCTATTCCAGGCTTTCATCCAATAACCAGATCCTATTCCGAACAATCGGAATTGACATTTTTATCGTGCCTACCTCCTTGAAGCTTCTCGACACAAACAATTTCCTCTCTCTTTCTGAGTCTATAGTTGTTGCTTACCGGTCGGAAGAACACGAATCCAGTTACTATTCCACAATGGCCTTAAACGACAAGTCTTCGTGGGCATAATCTCTCCTGTCCGGGCCAGAGATCAGCGATTAATCGGCACCTAAAAAGGCGCAAGCAGCTCCGCAAGTTCTCTCTCTACACCAGGGATGCAAAACGTGTTTACATTGCTTTTGATCCCGAGGAGAAAGTAACACAGGCTATCGTGGGGATTAAGCTAGCTGAGCCAACATCAGGAAGAGAGATGGTTATGTTACAACTAGATCTTCCCGAGCTGACGAAGATAAGTATGCGTGTGTTTTGACGATGCTAGAGGGCCAGGCGACCCTCTGGCACAAGGTTATAAGCTGCCCAGGTGATGTTAGGGGCCAACTGTGCCAGCCAATTTCTTTTTGAGCTGCTAGCCCCCACACTGGTTGCGGCGGCCAGATATAACCCTACGGAGACGATTTATATCGTTTGGTTGTCCCCCTTCGGAAGAGCGTAGTATCGACCTAGATAACCTTGATTGTCATACACCCAAGTCTCGAGTCAATTGAGCCAAATATACCAGACGGCGTAGATCTAATGGCATTGCGAGTGTGTCTAACTTCGACAACGATTGAAGCAGAACTGGCCAGAAGCCAAGGCACTGAACTGAAGCTTATAGCGGGGGCCATTTTCAGGTATCCTACAGTCAAAGGGGAGTATATCCAACTATTCGTAACTTTCTCAAACGGAATCCACGGCACTAAGGTTGGCTAAATTAAGTGGTGAGATGAGTGACATGCAATCTAGTAGCAACGTCTTATTTCATAATTATCTCTTGAAGGTTCGTCCTGCTTCGGGCCAATCTTACCGAAGCGGCCATTCAGGTGGATGAGGGATGAAATGGAATGGAAACGCACAACACTTCTAGCAGTACAAATGCCGGCGGGCCAAGAACTGTTTGAAGTAGTGAGCCCAAGCTAAAGTTCATACGAGTTGAATGTACATAGCAACGTCGTCGGCGGGATTTATGTTATGCCTAATCTTTCACCGACCTTCGTATCTTTCAACATAGAGGACGCCGAGTATTGAGATCGGTAGGAAGAAGCAAGACGATGTAGGTTCGCCCGATTTCTGTCCTCCCGATGTGTAATCTGATATGTTTGGTAGGTAGTGAACGCTGGCATGTTAATTTCGCTGAACCATTCAGGCCCACCACCCCAAGTCACCAACCGCGATCGGCGTTAACCCGACTTATGGCGAGTCGACGATGGTAAGCCTCGATATCCCGTCTTTCGAGAGATTATTATTCGATTCATTTGGGAGCATGTTTAACGAAGAATGGACAGCACTTGCACTTTGGCTGGCCAGCAAAATGAGCCATATAAGGGTACCTACGTGCGTGGTGTGCACTCACATACTTCCGCACAGGTCGGCAATGCTGCGTTGTGCCTCTAAGTACCATTAGTGCATGAAGGACTTCTCAAGAGTTGGGCGGTTAATACTAGTAAAAGATTTTCATTTGAAGCCGACCTGTCATCACGTACGTAGGTATGTATTTCTGGATTACCCTTAGGTACCAGCCCTGCCAGGTAGGCTTGTGAGTGACGTAAATGGTGGTAATACAGCATGTGCCTGCAACCCACCTGCACACAAAAGCTCCGATGATGTTGTCATCTACGTCAAACAACCAACTATACGTTACGTATCATATACTCCATATATCAAAGTTTATCAGTTTCCCTTTTTTTTATGCCTTCGCCTCTCGAATGGATAATACTTACCTCATGGCAGACCCTCAATTTTACTCATAACCCACTTTGTAAGCCTTGTGACGTCAACTCTCATCTTTTCTCCAGTCTTGATATATGAAGCGACAGCTCCCAGCTTAGGTAGAATGGAATGTCCTCCATCGTCAAGTTAAACCAACTACGAATTACCTTGGCTGTATCATCACGACATAGAATCCATTTGACATCCCATAGACAAAATAGCTATCACAATGTCAGCTACTCGCAACATCGAGTCTCTGGCCCACCAGGGCGGCGCATTCCACAGCCGCGTCCCACCAGCAGAACCTTTAACCACTACCGGACACAAACCCGGTGTTAAGGTCGGCAATGAGGCCGTCCCCGAATTTCATGCGGAAGTGCACGAACCTGGCACTGCTCCCAGAGAGCACACCTTCCAACCTCGACCAGAGACTTCTGTTACATCCGAGCAATTGACTGAATTGACCGACCCTGCGGACACGTTAGGCGGCACAACATCCCAAGCAGTTCACGCTGGCTTAGGAAAGCCTATTCAAGGACAGACGTCAGCCGAGTTACATGGTGATCTACATGACGATCATACTGACCCACACAAGAAGGAGCGTGTTAGCTTGGAGGGTGTAGGAGCTCGTGCTGGTGTTGATATTGTGCGCAAGAAAGGGGCAGATTTGCCAGAGGGCGTAGAGAAGGGTACAAGAGGAAAGGCAAGCCCCGACTATCCTACTGCATCAGAACGCGTCCCGGCGAGTGCGGAAGAAGTGGCAGCTGAGCGCTAAGTGCCGGGACGCGTTCTAAGGCAACCCGATCTGGGAAGCCTAATTAGGACAATATTGTACGGGATAAAGTCGGCAATACCGGGGTGGAATGATTGCGTATGTAAAGCATTCTGTGTGCGTTGGTGCTGCAAAGATTCGTAACCAGAAAAATAGCAACGATGTTCTTGGAACATTTCCGGTATCATAACACGATGATCATTAGCCATGCCTTGCCAAGCCTCGCGTAAATCTCTACCTTACCCCCTTTGACCTAGAGAGCTGAAAAATCCTTGTCGTCTGCTTGAAAATTCCGAGCTTCCTCGTCGGATCCGGCACCCAGTTCGTCCGCTGTCATTGTTTTCCGATATACCAGTTTGTTGATGAAGCTCATTCTCGTCTCGCTCTGAAGCATTGTTGCGACATTGTATCACTGGATACGCTTTCCGGATTTCCTTTGAAGCCCCATCACGATGCCTACATAGTAGGGTTGGCCACGGCAGCCCTAAGAACCCTACGGTAGAGTATCTGGAAATATGGAACCCTGGGCGATATGTGATGAGCTGCAACCTATAAACAAAGCGACGCGACCAACACTCCAACAGTCACTAGGCAGGAGTTAATGCTAGTCCCCTAGCAGCTGGATTAAGCAAATCCTTGTCTTGCAGTATCACCGCTATTCGTTTTGACTTTGTGATGGGTAACACTGCCAAGAGAACATGAGCCTTGTGCGTTTTGATGAGAATCTGCTGGGTGAAATGACGGGTGTGGCTAGACGCCAGAGAATTCAAAATGTCTTTTAGAGTGTGCGCAATTTCTCCGTTTCTCTTCGTACTCTCCTTTACTTGCGATCGCCTAAAGTTCTCTTCGTGATACTTCCGCGAGCAAGAGCACTAGGAAGTTATCGTCCTGTGAGCTGTCACTCGTTTAGGCTTATACCTACAGCCACAATGATATTTGCGCCGCTCACAACGACGGCTACACCTTTTGCTCTTCCACCTCGGGCAACTTCTTCCCTCGACCATGATGGTACACCACCTGTTGCGGCTCTGACGACTGTATGGACGGCTTCTCAAGGTTGCTTTCCCGTTTCTACCCGCTCTACAATGGATATCGATGTGTTCTGGTCTTCATATACAGATTGCGCTCCGCCCGGCTACGCGAGCTATTTCGAAACGTACTATTTCTCGCCTGCCATCTGTCCTAGCGGATTCACCGTTGGCTGCTCGAGATATGGAGATTTTCAAGGACCGCCTGTCGAGCCTACCGAAACAGCTATGCTTTGTGTTATGAGGTAAGGTGGTCTTCTAGAGAAGCCGGCCTGTTTAGACAACGCCTGACTCTCAATAGTGGTTATTTCTGTGCCCCGGATGAGTGGAACTACTATGCAACCAACACAGACCTATCCAATACGCAAGTGATGATACAAATAAGATGGGCCGAGAGCGATCTTTCTATCCTAGAAACTCATCCTCTGACCCCTGGCCTGACGATTGCGGCGAAAACTTCGGGAAGTGTTGTTGACGCAACAGAGACTGGACCGTCATCTGGCGCGACGGTGACCGTACTCTCGAATCCCGGTAGCAGCCAGGACGGCTTGCCTGTAGGCGCCCAGGTTGGGATTGGCGTCGGCGTCGGCTTGTTTGGTCTCTTGGCTATAGGGTTAGTGGTTTTCTTCATCTTAAGGTATCGGAAAAAGCGTGCGAATGGCCAAGTTCCTAGCCAGCCTCCCTCTATGCAGCAACCTCCCTCGGGTCACGTCCCGGTTCAGCAATACCCTTACGGACTTGGACCAGGCCAACAAGGCCAACCAGCTCAAGGGTATCCTCAGTCTATATACCCCAGTTATACGGCGTATGTTGATCCGAAGACCGGCGCCATGACCTATTACTCTTCGGTTCCTCAACCCACCGAGTTAGGGGGGACTGCGATCGAGGGGTCGAATCCAAGTCCTAGCCAGGATGCGCCTTCGGTCGCAGAGCCTGGATCCGGAGACGGATTTCCTAGCAGTTCGCCTGCTGGTCACCGCCCGCCTACGGGGACTCCTGCAGTTGTTGAAATGCCTGGGAATCAGGGAAACACCAGATCTGTAGCGAGTACCGATAATCCACAAGCGCAACAAGAGATGGCACACCTCATGGCCGAGCAAACAAAACTGGAGGCAAGGAGGACACGACTGATGGAGCTTGCAGAGCTCGATGAGGAGGAGGAGCGGATACGAACAAGAATCCAGCAGCTTCAGCAGTCACAGTGATGGACAGATCAATCTATAAGTAGGTACCTTAGTAGATAACAATCTGGTACTCGCGAGAACAATTTAATGGTATGAAACTACCTTATTACGAGAAATATTCTAAAAGGCGATGGGGTTTATCATGTAAGCAAGTATAGACGGTGAAGGGGACGTGCACTAATAGTCGGTCGGTCTCATCCATGGATCGATATCCCCTAAACATTAAACCTCAAAAGCATCCGTATTGTACGGCTTGCCCAGTTGAGACAGGAAGATATCTAAAAAGTAAGGTCATGTTCCCATATAGCTTCAGAATGATGACTCACTATGCCTAGTCTCGAGAATCCGTATTCACGCTATCAGTATATCGATGTTGGGCGTTGCCGAGTGATAAAGTTGACCAGTTATTTACTTAACTCAGCGTGGCCGACGGACAAGCCGTTACCTATACAAACATACCGCCGTGTGTTGCTGCATTAACCACACGGTGGGCTCAGAACAGCCGGATCTAAAAACAGCATGTTCATAACGTCGACTGAACACATTCAAACTTCTCCCATCCGCATGTAAACAGAGACCTCTTCATAACCCCGCTATCTATACCGCACCTTTGAATTCTTCAAACTCCCAGCAGGAGCACTCTAACACATCATCATCACCATCATTCCCCATACCACTTTTCATCTGCCTATTTTCACCACCAACCATCTTGTCAATCTACCCTTCTCACCTTTTTATTTTCAGCCGCCTCAAATCACCAAACCACTTCAAACTTTTATTAATACTAGGAATTTACTCCATTTCCTCAATCAACCACCAGCGTCGTCATGGCACCCGCTGAGAAGAAAAAAGGCGACATCACCGACAAGGAGGCCCAGGTACTAGCCCTGGCCTGGTTCTGCTTCAAGAGCCCCCCGGATGTACGTTACCGCCATCATCATAGTCTCCACACAGCTAGTCGCTTCGTAAAGTACTATACTGACATTAATCGACTCGCAGGTTGACCTTGACAAGCTCGCCAAGCTCGCTGGTTACAGCAACCCCAAGAGCGTCTCCAACCTTTTAGCTGGTAAGTTTTATTTCTACCCATTGCCCACCAAACCGATTACAATGAAAGAGTTATACCTCAGTCTAACTCATCGGACACAGGTGTCAAGAAGAAGATCGCCGCTACCGTAACTGCGACTGGCAGCGAAGACGACGGCGAAATGCGCTCAACACTTGCTAAAAGTACCCCGAAGGCCAAGGCCAAGGCGACTCCCCGCAAGCGCAAGGCTCCTACCGGCGACGAGGACGATAGCGACGATCCCGTCACTCCCACTCCGAGAAAGCGTACTCGCGGCAAGAAAGCGGCTCTTTCCAAGGCAACTGTCGAGGATGACGAGTCCGACACCGACAAGAAGGGCATCAACGGCACCCTGGAGAAGAATGGCGCAGGAGTTGAGACGGAGGCTGACGAGGACATCGTTGACTAAGATCTTATGAGTTCTTAATTACCATGTCTACGCACAGAGTATGCCTAGAGGGCACTAGATTGCGATGGACTGATAGGATGCTGAACGAGGGTCTTGCTTTCTTTTCCTGGGCAGTACACCTTGATGCCTTAACATAGGTAGTCTATCATATGAACCCAAAATGATCCATAGGAAGTGAATTCCACTGCGATGTTCTTTATACCACATAAATGGAATCAATACCTGCGTACTTTCTATTTCTTAGACGTATTCCCATTACCGCGGCTGTGATGAACGCAGGTCAAATAGTCCCCTCATGAATCCGTAAATTAGAAACTTCCTTTGACATTTTATGTCCACATCTCCACATTCTCGGTGTCAGGGTGTTTCGTACTTATATCAATTATAGAAATCAATACTTGTCCGTCCAATAGAATAGAATGGATACATGTATCCAAAACGCTGCTGATGACGTCACATGATTTGGCGTTAGTTTGGCGAAAGAAACATTGAATAGGAGATTGATGATGTACCATCTGCGAATATTGTACATGTATATACTACGCACGGAGCACATATTTGCCCACC
>JAMAKT010000094.1:0-44972 GCA_023628415.1 Hypoxylon sp. PDH2405 | reverse complement strand
TTTTTTTTTTTTTTTTTATAACATCTTCTAACTTTTTTCAACCCCCCCCCCCCCCCCCCCCCCCCCCCCCCTTTTTTTTTTAATCTCCGAATCTAGGCATCCCCATCGCATCGTCAAACGGGAATAGCTGCAATTTGAACTTCAAGAGCCAACCCACTTTCTTATCGATATCATTAATAACGCTTCTACGTAATCAAGATTGGGAGAATGGGTGCTCAACCTGACGCTGCCATACCGACTAGCGTGCGTACTCCGTCGCGAAAACGAAAGCTCCATGCTCCCCAGCAATACAACGACTACCAAGACGATGATCTCGAGCAGGAGGAGGACGAGCAGCAGCCCAAGAAGTCGAGGAAGAACAAAGTCGATATCGGCGAGAAGCGTCTAAGAAGGTCGGGTTACTCTGCAACTTGCTCAATCTTGTTCGAGGAAGAGAGAGCTAACGTCATCTACCTCCAGATTCCGTACCAAGCCACCACAGAATTTCTTTGTTATATACGATCGGGCGACATCCCAGAGGTTTGTCCTCACGTCTATCCCCGGTACTCACAACGATGAGGGGGATTGGCTGGCTGATCATTCCGGTTTAGATTCTATGTTCTTGGAAGGACTCGCGGCGGTACACATTACTGTCCTGAAGAATCCGTCGAGCTGACCGGCTCTACCGGCAACATCTACGTTGTTCACATTTCCCAGCAACCTACCTGTACCTGCCCTCATGCTCAGAATGGCAATCAGTGCAAGCATGTCATATACGTTGGTCTACCCGAGTCATACAAATATATCTCCGTGCCTTAATAATGTATTTCTAGGTCATGTCAAGAGTTCTCCGCGCGCGCTTTGATCTCGTCTACCAGCTCGCCCTGCTCACAACCGAGCTCCAAGAGATCTTCGAGAATGCACCTCCCATCGAGACGGGCGACGATCCCGATGCGCATGCGCATGCGCATGACAAGAATCGTAAATCTCTAGAAGGCGATTGTCCAATCTGTTTCATGCCGTTCGAAGCCGCTGAAGATACCGTCTACTGCAGAGCCACTTGCGGTCAGAATATTCACAAGGAATGTTTCGAGATGTGGGCGGCGACCAAGCGCAAGAGTGTCCATGACCAAGTTACTTGTCCGATGTGCCGTACTCCTTGGCAGGGTGACGATGATATGGTGAAGAAGATTCGGAATACCGGAATCGTTGGCTCTGACGGTTACGTGAATATCGCTGACCAACTCGGTATCAGCGGCGAGCGAGGTGAGACGACGGCGTGCTGACGTACTATTAACACAGAGCTAATCTATGACTGCAGATTATAGTACCTATTATAACGGACCACGCCGAGGGGCACGCTCGGGAGGGTGGTGGTAAAGTCCTAGCTTGATTGCTAAGTCCTACAAGACTGGATGGCAAACATATCGTGAAATCGGGGCATGTAATGCCTAGAGCTTTGTAGTTCCGTCCCTGTTGATTTATTCTGCAAGGTGCCACTCTGCTGGCCTCAAGACAGCACCTATCTCTGATTGGTGTTTGGTCTGCTTTCATCGATCCAACGATGACCAGTTGATCTGTTGAGACCTGTCACAATACCGGATATCGACCGGGTTTGCCTTACATAATGTTACCACAGGTAGCAGAAGGAATACAATCTCAATTTTCAAGCTATAGTACGCAAGCTCTCAGCAAGCATATGCTCAGATGCTACACTGCCTATCAGATCATTCCACTCTTCGTCATCACCCTTCGCCAATATCCTGCGAGGAGTACGCCCCCGCACTATTTAAACATAGAAGTCCGATCACTTCTTAGTCTACTACTACTTAGAGCGACGTTAAAGAAGAATTAAGTCGTCATAGCCCCCCTTATTGACCTCGAGATCGGCCTCCTCGTCTCCAGGCTCATTGTCTGCATCGTTCGCATTCGCAATCGATGTTGTGTCTACGAGGCTTGCCAAATCCCACTCTACGTTGTCGGTTTGACTTACTGCAGGGCCATAGTAAGTAGGAAGTAGAGCACGAGATCGAGACTGATGGTCTGAATCGACTCCGATTGGTCTCGTGCTTGTCAACGATGTCGTTGAAGGTGCCAAGCCATGCTGTAAAGGATCTGGATTGCCGAGCGCACTAGGGCTGTGTTTTGTCGGAGTGCTGATAACACTTACATCCTCGCCTTCACTAACAGTATCTATGAGATCGCCCGAATTCATGAGATCAGCACCGAGGCTAAGTGGACGCATTGCTAGAGCTGCCGTCTCAACAGCATCGTCAAAGATTAGCAGATCATCTTTTTCGGGTGAGGGTGTTGCCCTAGCTGTAATGCTATCCCCAACGTTGCGCATGCCATTATCGTTCAAGGTGACGGGACGGAAAGTGTCATGGATCGCCATAGCGATGCCATCGGAGTGATTGTTGAGTGCTTCCATCGAATCCGCCTGTTCCCAGCTTTCCCTTCGTCTCTGTTCATCGTCTAGACGGGCGTCGAATGTCACCCACGCATGGCTCTGCCCCTCGTCGGGTTGTACGGAGTTGGGTCTGCCGAGATTTTGTGTGTGGATACGGGAACTGCCACTATTGTAGCCAAATCCAGATCTGAAACCCGGGGCACCTCGATTAGTTCGGCCAAGGCCCTTTCGACCGCCTCGGTCGCCTGCTATTCGGCCCATATGGCGCTGATCCTGGGTTATGAACGGAGTTGCATTAGATGTATCGTAGTCTACACCGAAGCCGTTCTGCCGGCGTGTCGCGTCTGCGTCCACAAATTCGTCGTGGGAATATGCGCCGGTAAAGCCGGCACAACTGCATGCACAAGTTTCGCCGCAGAACTGCTGACATCTGTGACCGCACGAAAGCATTCTCTCGCATGGCTGCCGACAGATCAGCTTGTCATGAGTTATCCTAGTACAACAAGGTCAGCCTATTGTCCATGGCTTGTATTTCTGCGGGATCGGGGACAAGAAACTCGAAATTACCTACCAATGACATTGACGTCCGCACGCATGGCCGCAGCTTAGCTTGTCCGGACACTTCTCGTTGCAGCCTCCATGGCAGTTGACCCAATCTTCCGGATGCGACATCCATGTCGTCTTGCGGTGATTCTGACACGTAATCGGAAGGCGAGTATCGCCTCCAAATCGACCTTGCCGCTCAAGTACTTGTTGTATTTTGCCCCACATGTTCCACGATGCATTGCTGGCGCATGCCAGATTGATCATGTTTCCGAAGATATAAAAGCCGCGACGTGCACGACTGATAGAGACAACGCCACGATTTTCGTCCTGGAGGAAGCCGGCTTTGTGAGGCCCGTTAGGACCGTTGCTCCGCACCAACGATAGAATGACAATGTCGTTTTCTTCTCCTTGGTAAGAATCCACCGTGAAGACGTTGCTGAATGGACCCCATTGTTTCATCTTGCTCTTGACTTGCGCGAGGATCTTCTTCTTTTGTCCGCGATAGAAGGTTAAAATCGTGATCTGACTCGACTTGACACCGTTCATCAAAAGGTATTCCATAAAATGAATTATCATCTCAGCCTCGAGAATATTGTACCTGCTCAGATTCTCATCTAACCCCTCAGCCCAAGTGTGATGAAAGAAGAAAGACGGAACTGCCATACCGGGGACGGGAGGCCGAGCGTCGCTCTTGGTTACCACGGGATGATCCTGTAAAGACGGATAGAAGGGGTTCAGGACTTCACGTAACGAAGGAATCATTCTTCGTTGCATGTTTAAGACGGTGAATGGCATTTTCAAGTTGACGAGACGTTCGAACATTGACACTCGCATGTAATACGGCTCCTCTGCCAGGCCGGGCGTGTCGCAATGCGGGGCCAGCTGCTGATGGTCACCAACGAGGATGAGTTGTTGGAGCGAGCTGTATAGTGCCGATAGAATGTTGGCTTCCCGAGTCTCGGCGGCCTCTTCAATAAGCATGGTCCGCGGTTTCAGGGCGGCGAGTAAGCCACGATACTTGCACAAACCCGTCGTCGTGCACCCGATGATCTCGATCCGCTGCGACTTTATGCATTTCGCATCTTTATACCACTTGTTGATCTTGAGATTCTTGGCGATGCGGGCGTTGTCGCCTAGGATGTGGCGAAAGTTTTCCCGATATAGCAACAAGAGCTGCGTCTGCCAATGCTGATACACGGCGCCGCGATACTTGGGGTCGATGTCCCATAGGTTCGACTTTCGAAGTTCTCGACGAACCACCAGATCCTTTTCGGCATACTTCTGGGGGTTCGCCCCGGTCCATAAGTGTTTGATAGGCAGAAACTTGCCGTCTATCCGACCAGCCTTGTCGTCCTCATCTACAATGCAGTCGTCGAGTTCTATATCGTAGTCCTCCACGTCCAGATCTAGATCTATACTGTCATTATCTTCCACGACTTCAAAGTCGGGATCCTTGTCGTCCAGCGGCTTCACCTCCACCAGCTGGCTTCCCAACCATTCGGCTAACAAGCCAACGGGCTGACCCGGCAACGACGGCGTAGGAGCCCAAGCTTGTTGGGATTGAAGAGATTCCAGCTGGCTTGCCGATATAATGCCCGCAGATCGGAGCGTGTCGGGATTGATCAGATCATCTGGAAAGACGTCGTCGATGAGCCTCTCTAGCGTGGCAATGTTCTTCTTGCGCGCGGACTCGAATGTTTTGTAGTCTCGGTCTGCGCGCTGAGCCCATGAGGGCGCCGCACGACGTTGAAGATTGTACATGGTGTAACGTTTAATATCTTCATTCTGAGTACGGCCGCCGAGCCGGACGACGTCATATCCAGCATTGATAAGCTGTATCAAAATCTGGTCGACAGCATGGTTCGTCTGGGCCGCGACAATGATGACGTTGCCGCCCCTATCTTGGCTTTCTAGGAGGATTTGTAGGGCCTGGACCGAGGTGAACGTTTTGCCTGTTCCGGGAGGGCCCTGGACAATGGCTAATTCCTTGGTGAGAATGCGGTGGACGGCGCTTAGCTGGGAGTTGTCCAAGTTGGTGTACTGCGAGAGCCGATGGTCGAACCCATCTAGCACGGAATAGTGCCGTAGAGGTTCACTGACCTCGGTCATCTTCGCGTTCACCTCGCTCGTCGTCATCGAGGATGAGTCCGGGACATGATGGATCAGAGACCTGATGTCCATCTGCGGGCTCTGTTCAACGTACTTGGCGGGCAAATCACTCTTGTCAGCCTGGACCAAGTACTTGTCGAGTGGCGTCTCGGTGTCGGCGACGTGTTGAAGGCCGACCATACTGTGTCGAACAGCTTCGAAATAGCCGGAGCGAGTTTCAATCATGACTAGTTCTTGGTTAGGATCCATGATGGCATCGTCAAGGTTAGCCCATTGGAAATGGATCGTCGGTGGGTTCTGGTCAAGGCCATCTCGAATGCGATGCTCGGAGATGATGGCAGGCATGCAGATAGTCTTGAAACAGTCGCTGGCGGTTGAAATTGCCACAAGGGTCCCGACGGTGAGACGGCGAGTCTGGATCCAACGGATCTTTTTACCGGATCTCTCGGTTGAGAATTGAACCTGGCACATGGGACCTAGACGAGTCATCAAATAACCCCTGACAAAAACCTGAAGTGTTCGTGAGCTAACCGCGACTTCACAATGGCTTCAGGCGAGGTGGGTCAAATCCGACTTACTTTGGTATAGATACACGTCTCGGGATCATCCATCATGGCAGGATCTTCTTTGAACTTCTTGATGGAATGTCGCAGCATAGTAATTCCCTCCTCTCTCTGGAGGCGATAGTGAGTTTCGAGGTAGGTATTCTTGTCCTTCCAGGGTTCTTGCCAAGTGTTAGGTAGGAGGTAACGGATCTGGGCTAGCTGTTGGGGGTCGTCCCAGTCAGGGTTGAGATCTCGACTGGTGGGCAGCTCTGGATAGCTTCGCCATTCTTGGCCGAGCTTCGGAGGGGGTAGCTCGAAGTTGACATGGTGTTTGATGATTTCGAACTCATGCTAAGGATATGTGAGTATAAGGTTAGATGGAGAATTTACCCTTTCCCTTGGGAAATTATGTGGAGATTAGCTGGCTTGTTCGAACGTACCTGGCCACCAGCAATGCCGTGGTTGTCAGAGTCAGCCATGATTTCCGGGCGTAACGCGGCTAGCTAGGCGCTACTTAAGGACTCGGAGTACCTGTACCGATAGTCTGATACCGCCTACTAGGTGCTTGCGATGAATGATGGGAAGATGTGGAGGGAAGTGCCTGTTGGTGTAAGGCACAAGAGGGATGGCAACTACTAGGGGCCTGGCGGTGGTAGTTGACTGTGTGAAAATGTATGGATGTATGGATGTATGATGAGGACAGGGAGATTGAACATCAACATCAATTGATGATTTGGAAAGATAAAGTGGGTTACATGTATCAACCGGTAAGGGTCACACCTGCTTCGGTAGTTTGGACGACAAAAGCTTAAGAGAGTAGGTGGTATGTGGTTAAAGTTTCCTGTAGTTGTGACTGCTCATGAGCTCATGAGTGACATCCGGGTTGGATGGTAACTGCCTTGTTGAATGTAAGGTTAGGTAGGTTTTCTCCCCTGCCAAGGTAGGTACACCTATGCACGTGTAGAGATATATCACGGTAGGCAAGTTACACATGTAGGGATAGATGTAGGTACCCTACAGCATCTACATGCAGCTAGACTACATGTATGAATATAAAATGTGAGTGGAAACATGAAGGCTTGACAGATTTGGTTGACTTTATACCTCATTGGATATTATATGTACATACCCGGTTCTACCTAGACTACCCGTTTGACCTCCAACCTTGGTACTTCACTTCTCTGTACCATACCGTTTTCTCTTGGCAATAGATTCCCTTCTTGTGATATCTGGTTCCCTTGGTTTCATCATTAATAATGTCTTAGACACCGGGTTGCAGAGATAGAAACAGTGCAAACCCGTTTTGGACTCCCGGTGTTTGCAGACCATCCTGAGTTTTCAAACAAAGACTTGTATTCACACCGCCATCTGCAGGTTTGCTTTACCAACTATTTCACATGGAATCTTAAAGATATGTCTCGTCTTCCAGGCGTACGTATGTACGTAACTGGTT
Source organism: Hypoxylon sp. PDH2405 (assembly GCA_023628415.1). Taxonomy (NCBI): domain Eukaryota; kingdom Fungi; phylum Ascomycota; class Sordariomycetes; order Xylariales; family Hypoxylaceae; genus Hypoxylon; species Hypoxylon sp. PDH2405. Next base: position 37,930 of record JAMAKT010000094.1, on the reverse strand, counting down.
CCAAGTTACAACCTTTAAATATCCTTTCAAGGATGGATGATGCTTATCTGCCGTATAATACCTATGTAAGGGTAGGATACACTTGGGTTCGCGAATCTATGATAATCGACGTTCTCATCCAAGAGTACCTAGGCAATTACACCGTCGTCTCACTCCAACTCGGAGGACGATCCTCTAACTTTGTTCCCCAATCTGATTCCTGATTCCCGAGGAATAATTCCATCACCCATCCCTCGAAGAAAAAAGCATGGCTGATCCAGGACTTGGTGTACGGCTGTTCATTTACCGTGACGTTCTGGATATAAATGTTCTCATAGCTGGCGTCAAAACCGGTCGTCTTGATCCGGGCTGTTTTTCCGGTTAAGGGGCTCGTAATATTTACTTCCTCGAAGAACGGTGCCGAAATGAGATACACGTCTTGACCAGCTATGGGAAATAGCCCTATCATGCCAAAGACGACGAATGCTCCCATTGATCCCGAGTCATCGTTGCCTGGTAAGCCTCCGTGAGACGCATTGAATGCCGACGGGATGTAAGTGTGTAGCCGCTTGGTAGATAATCCGGGACGACCAGCGTAATGGTATAAGTATACCGTCGAAAAGACGGGCTCGTTGGAGATATCAGCAAGTCCTGATGTATGAAAGAAATCGAGGCGTTTGATAAATGATTCTTCAGTACCCATCAACCCGATCAAGGTCGACATCGATTGTGGGACGAGGCTAATGACGGGTCAAGTTGCGTGACCAATTTATCTAGGGGGAGTTGTTACTTACAATTGGTACTGCCAGACACTTTCATTGTAAATAGTCAGCAATCACAACATCAAGTAAATTGGATACCCAGAAAGTAGGTGCCCTAGGTATTCATATGGTGGTAGCCGGATTATAGGGGAAACTTGAAATACTAACCTAGCCTCAAATGTTTCACTGGGGTTGGTAGTAAGTGAGCAGAAACTAGCAAGCGCCGAACATGCAATCGGATCTTGATAGCCCCAAGTGCCATTCTGATACTTGGGTTGGAAGAATCCTAGGAATCCGGTATCGTTGCCATCAATTATCGAATTTTGCTCTGGTTTCCATAGGTACTGCCAATTAGCGCTCCTTGTGACGTACTTGCTGTATAAGTCGTCTCTCCCAAGACCTTGTGCCAATGTAGCAAGGCAATAATCGTTATACGCATATTCTAGGGTTCTCGAAATGCTTCGCGAATTCGTACCAAACCCGACCGGATCAAAATCGAGATAGGGTATATATAGGAGATCCTTCCAACTCTGTAGGCCGCCTCGTCCATGGTATGCCCATTCCAGCGGTTCGACTTCAGCGTCCTGAACGATAGCCTCGAGAGCAAGTTCCCAGTCGATACCGGTAAGGTTTTTGATGTAGGCATCAACAAGTACGACATCTGCATTGGAGCCGCCCTGTGCAGGAGTGTGAGTAGTTTAGGTGAAATTCAGGATATGGGTTGGTTGATTACGTACCTGGGTCCAGCCATTGCTAAGTGACCTGAAAATAGGACTCTCCGTCAGTTCCACCTCGCAACCAAAGATAATATGTGTCCTTACATGTGACAGTCAGGCAACCAGCCCTCGTGCTTGTAAATATCCAGGAGAGAGTTGACCATTTGGGTCTGAGCACTTGGGTCGAGAATGGTAAGAAGCGGATGCTGGACGCGGAACGAATCCCAGATGCAATAAAAGGAGTCGAAGTAGGGAATCTCGCTATTCCAGTAAGGATTTTCGTCGGTATAGTTCTGCGGGGATATCATGGTACGGTACAGGCCGCTCCAGAAGCTTGTTTGAAGGTCCTCGCTGACATCACCCGCGTCAATAGAAACAGGACTCAATTTCTCCCGCCATGCATCCTCGGTCTCGGTCACCAATTGGTCGAAGCCATTAATGGGATCGGGGATTTCGTCTTGCGCTTTTCGACATGCTTGCTCCGCGCTGATAAAGCTAATTCCCGTTCTAGCGGTTAGGGTGTTGTTCGCCAGATTGCTGAATCTGACCCATGCACCAGCCTCCAAGTAAAAGAGGTTAAAGCCTCGAGTGACGAAGAGTTCTTTTGGCTCAGTTCCCCCTCTATTGTTGACCCATACACCACTATCAAATACCTCACCGCCAAAGAAGTCCACACAGAAGTGCATTACGTACGAGCCTGCCCCGAAGCTTGGGAGGAATGTACCATTCCCTTTGAGCCTCCCGCTGCCAGGATCCACGGCGACCGAGGCGTTCTGGCGGCTTTGCCACAAATCCGTCAGATCGAGCAAGACCAAGGGGTGTTGTTCGTCTCCAGTTGGAAATTCGAACCTGTATAGGGCCGCATGCTCGCTTGAGGTCATCGCTGCCTTTATCCCAGAAGCCAAACCCACCTCGAAATACCCAGGGCGGGCAACCACCGACTCTTCCGCATAGTGCGTGGCCCTCTCGCCGATGAGGAAGTTGCAATTGTTGACTTCATCTCCGGGACAGATCTGAGGAAATAAGGGGAAATTGCCGAGGCTAGGATTCCCTCCTGTCCCGCTGTCATGAATTGCTGAGAAGCCCGTGACGCTCGAGCCATCAGTCGCAAAGCCCCCGGTATTTTGACCATTCACATCGGCAACTGGTTTTGCTAGAGCGTACGGTCCTATAAGTCATACGTTAGGGACCAAGTATATAATTCAATAAATAGAGTATCGTACTTGTGGCGCCCGCGAACACATTCCCGCCGTTATTGCTGCCAATAAGAGGATCGATAAATTGAAGTACGTCGGCGCAGAGTGCCGTCAGGGAGGAGAAGAAGATGAGGGGGGCGACGAGAATCAGCTGCGGGGTTGTCAAGAGCATCTTCTCCAATGCGGATTGCTTTTGTGCCTATTTACGAATACAACTTAAGATGCCTCTAAAGCAAAAGACGTCGGGAAATGGGATGGAGAATACGATAGTGCAAGACCCTACTCATCTCACATCTATCCGTCGCATAGTACCCGTGTAGATAGATCAAGGACCTTCCTAAAAGAGGCTTCCCAGCCTCCCTGTTCTTCCCACGGCAAGATCCCGACCCGGAGGTTCTTTGTTATCCCTATGTAAGTTTGCACTATGAAGGTAGGGGTTTTAATTCTAATTACCCCGATGCCCTCTGCTAACAGCATTCTTTCTTCACCAGCTTCGCCTGCAGATGCTAGACGTCATTTTCTACTACCTACCTGTAATAGCACCCCGCATATCACTATACCCGAACGAATCTAAGCACGACGCAACTCGTAGAAAAAAAAGGTTACGGCAAATACGTCATTAGATAGCTTAATGATGTCTGAGGATAGACTCGAAGCGGATGGTATGCGGCATTCTAAGTCGACCGTTTCTTCTCCTCATAAGTAGGTAGCTATCTAGGAGTCTCATCTCATGTAATTCATCTATTAATGACGGGAATAATATTTAATATTGAAACCTCGGTCGACCAAAAAAAGTAAGCGAAACATCGAAAGTTCTCAGGTAGTTACTGAATGGCGTGGACAACTACATCACGACTCCTATTTTCGGTTTGCAATGTAGTGCTAGGTAGATCATTTTAACATAGCCGAGCGAAATATGATATTTGTTCAAGTTCATATTGCTTAAGAGGCATAATCAATGCCGACGTGTCGAGCGTTTGCTGCTGTGATCCCCGGCAACCACTGTGTTGAGTGCGGAGACACAGCGACTATTACTAAACTCTCACACAAGAATGGTGTACGATGTCCCTATGGAGGAAAGTAGTGGCATTTGTATCGTTGATCGCTTTATTTAATGATGCTGCTGAATGCTTACCTATACAAGTCCCGAAACCTTTTGAGCCAGTTATTGCGCCGTTTCCAAACAACCGCTGGGTATCTATCCTTTCCAAATGGACTACCAAACCAACCGCCATCATGCCATGATTCTATAACAACCAGCGCGATTCATGTGTTCGTGCTCTCTTCAAGCCTTAAGCGCAAGCTCACCATTGTTAGATGTGATTGCTAGTCACGATACCTAATGCGCCCCGATCCATACAGGAGCCTATCCGTCAAAACGCCACTCCTCTCTATTGAGGAACGTTTATCTCGTATCCAATGAGCACTTCTGTAGTTGTCCCTTCCCAACCTCTGTTCCCCGCGGCAGATAGCATGAAGCGGCTGGACGGATCGATATAAAGGCTAGATATAACACCGGCACGCGGCGGACCCGGGATGATGAGGAAGGGCGGCGGTGAATGTTTAGAAGAGTGTTCCGAGCGAAGATCGTAAAGTCGAAGGATGTCGTGAGACGCACAGACGAGATGACGTCCGTTGACCATAGGTCGAACGCAGCTCACGGGACCACTACCACCAGGGAATTTGAAGACCCGCTCGGGTTGCCACCCTACACGCCCTCCCCTTGCTTTATGTATGCTGAACTCTTCTACCGTGCCGTTTCTCCTCCCGGCGTAGATCCAGTTGCCGTCCGGGCTCCAGCATGCACCCATGCACCAAGGAGGAACACCAGGTCTGTTGCCAATACGCGCCACGGGATTCGGCATCCGCCGATCCCAAATCCGTAGGGTTCCGTCCATCGAAGCCGAAAGAAAAGTGCTGTCCGAGGTCTGTGTCAAGTCGTAGCGTGCCGGTGCCGGCGCGGTCAATACCATCGATGGAGACTGGGGTGCGGCTCCTTGGACCGTCGATTGCGGCATAACCGCTTCCTGGGCTTGAAACGAGTCATCGCCGGTGGCGGGCAGCGACAAATCCGGTAAAGGTAAAGATGAGGGATCATGGTTGGCGTCGGCCGTGAAGGAATTGACTGGATTGTCATCAAAAAGAGCAGAGTCCAGTCGGTTAGCATCTGGAGGAGGCTGGACGGCCGGAGCCTGGCCTGACTGGGGATCAAAAGCCGCGCCGGACATGTCGTAATCGCCCATTGCGACATCGTTATCTTGGGCCGAATCTTGCATCATTGCTCGAGAAAATTCATTGTCGTCGTCACCCCCAAAAGCGCCCATCCCGTCGTTGTCGCCAAATAAATCAGAGCCGCCCGTCGGACTGCCACCGAACAAGCTGTCGTGCGCGGGACTTCCTTGCGCGTCGGCTATGCCATCTGCCGCGCTGGGTGCATGACCAACGGCTCCGTTGACCCCCGTACCGTTCACGCCGTGGTTTAGATCTGTACCGAGCCCGCCGTCCGCTTCAAGTTTTAGGTCGCCATCCGCGCCAGGATATGCGTTGTTACTAAACAGCGTATCGCTAGGAATATCCTCTTCGGCAGCTTCCGGAGGGATCGGTGCCCCTCCCATCGGTCGGATCTCGATAGCAGATATTTGCCCTCCGCTTCCGTCAAACTGGCGTGCTACCTGTCCCGTGTTCAAATCCCAATCGAAGATATTCTTATCCCAACTCCCGCTAAGCACGCTCTTCTCGTCGGGAGAGAGGGTTAGCACACTAACAGCGTTGGTGTGCTTCTTGAGGCACGCGATCCTCTTTCCTTCGTCGTGACGCACACTCTGAAGATTGATTCCACCGCTCTCGAGACCCGAAAGGAGCCATAAGGCTTCGGAGTGGACGGCCAGACTGTAAACGGGGCTGAGAACCAAGTCTTCTTGCCGGACGGGAGTAGGCTGGGGCTCGGCGTTCTCCCAGTACGACATCAAGACTCCGGCTTTGGTTACAGAGTCGACGAAGGGATGCCTCTGAGCCACGGTCAAGAGTGTCTTTCCGTTGATTGTCGCCGGCCCGTCATATTTCCTGATGTATCCGTCACTTCCACCGGTCATCCAGTAGCGGAGGTCGGGTGTGATCGCTATGGCGTTGATGCTAGTAGCCATCGGGGCTGCCATAGTAGGGACTATATCGTAGGTTGCCGCGTTCAGGGCTTCTGGACGGACCCTTGGCTTCCACCTAGGAGTTGAGAGAGGGCCTGGGGTAGCCGAGGTTCGAGTGACGGCCGGGTTGGATAGACCGTTCGGTCGGTGGTGGTCTTGTGTGTCATCTTCATCGTCATGATCATGCTGGTCTGGATCATCGTCTTCTTCGTCATCGTTCTCATTCTCATTATCGTTGTCATCCTCGTCGTGGTCTGGGTTCTCGTTTTCGTTCTCGTTATCGTCCTCACCATCTACGTCTGCGTCGGCGTCTGCGTCCGCATCTTGGATCATAAGGTCGTCCTCGTGTTCGTTTTCCGAGCTCGCGTTGGAGTCCCGATCGAAGTCATCCATGACGAAGCACTGCTAGCGATTCCTATCGACTATGACGAAATGCGACAATGACCCACGCTAGACTTTTAAACCCATTACCATTCCCCCGACGGACTCGCAGAGGCGAGAATTAAAGCTTATAATTTAATTGGACTGTAGGAGGAGAAATTGAAATATTCTTTTTTTCTAGTTATGTAGGTAGACGGCGCAATATATTTTTTAGATGTAAAAGTTATAGGTAGGGAGGTACCATATAAGCGGACTGGCGGAGAAAAGAGCTTCCATATCGATACATACATATTGCTTTATTCTATATGCATATATAGAAATTATCCCTATATATACATAGGTATATACGGAGTATCAAGGTATACAATCTAGGCTATGATTTTACAAATACTACAACTACAAACATAAAACACAATTTGATCAACTCTTTTCCTCGTCCACTACATAATATAATAGAGAATCTCCTCTATACCGAAAATAGGTTGGGCTGGTTCGATTTACGCGGTTGAAATGCTTTATTCGACGGTGCCGGATATCCTCTCCTCTCAGAACTCTTCCTTGACCAGACCGGGTTTTCGTTCTCTCCCTCTTCCACGAGGATGACTTGGTCACCTCCCTTAATGGCCCATGCCGGTGCTATCCTTCGTTCGTTAGGTATAGGCACCGGTGCAAATTTCATAAGCGGAGACGGAGGTTCAATTTCGACGACGGAGTCGTCCGAGTCGTCCGAGTCTGAGTCCGTTTCGTATTCCCGCTTTCTCCGCTTGTTTGGTCTAGATTCTTTTGGTTGCCGCGCGTTCGGCGGCCTCTCTATCTCGTGTTCACCTTCCGGCGGTCGCATTGTATCTCCAGCGTCCAACAATTCACCATTGTCGCCCTGAACCTCATTGACCAGCTCGACAGCGACTCGTGATCTATAATCTAAATCCTGGACACAGAAGTACGCGTTGAGGCCAATCATCTCCCACCGCACAAAGTCCGCGTTGAACCAGCCGCTTAACGGTTCCCAGAGTTCCTCGCTATAAGCGATTCCGTCCTCATGAAATTTCAAGATACGATTCATCATCTGTCTCGCTGCCCAGTATGTGCGCATACCACAGCTCCACAAATCCCGCTGCCAGGGCGTCCAGACGGACCGCTCGTAGTTTGGCGCAAACGTCATATTCATCTTTCTGAGAAAGCCCACCAGCCTTCTGTCGACCTGTTCCTTTCTTGCCCTGTCGCCTTCGTTTTTCCAGGCGTCGATGACGGCTATCTGTAATACATGGGACCAATCTCCGTTTTCGACTTGTTGTTTCCGTATGACCACCAACTCCCAATGGTTCCCACCGTAGTTGATCGGCCAGATGACGTACTCGGTCGCTGCAAATGTTTGAAACCATCTCCGATAACGTCTTATCCCGGCGCCCCCGGGCTGCGTGATCTGTTCGTAGACTGGAGTACTCGGATCGAATAGGCCCACGATTTCAGAGGAGGGCAAAGCGATTTTTTGCCGCACTTGGAGCGGGAGACTGCCATGATACGGCCATAGCGCCTTAAAGACAGCATCCTCGGTTATCCATTCCGTGCGGCTGGCCTGAAGCGAAGAGAGCCCCCTGAGTGTCCCAAAATTCTTGGGGCTCGCTAAGCCACTCCCTCCAGGGCGAGGTAATTCGATATGTTGGATGGAGCAATTACCCGCTCCACGCCCCTTGTCTGTGCATAGAATCTGCGCCGGCGAGTATGTTGGCATGCTTATCTCTTCTACTCTTATCTCTTCCACTTGACTGAAGTGCTGACAATTATAACAGTATTATCGAGTGATCTTTTAGTTTACGATATTGGCTCCACTATACCAGAAGTGACAATATTTTCGTCCACGTCGGCTTAATATGCAGATAATGGATGAAAACAACACAAAGCCATATTTCGGACAGGATCTATTGATTGATTCAATTGGCTTGTCGTATCTCGCTAAGATTGTTAAGATATTTACCTATAGACAAAGACGCGCATAGACTTGATCAATATCACAAACTGGGAGTATCTGCGTTTTTGTACTTGGCCGAATCCGACAATCCATTGTAACAATGGACCAAAGAGTAATAAGATCATGTTTCCCTTTCGGCTCGAGAACCTTTCTTTGTCCGCAAATCGGGCTTTGAGAACGATGGAAGGAGTCTACCTCTGTCCCTTTTTTATATACTTGGATAAGCCACACAACATAGCCACATAGCCAGTAGAATGCTGACGCAGTGTTGATGGAAATTGTGATCCGTCGAGATCTTCACTTTGATCTGTGTGTAGTGGAGCTGGTCTTTACGGCTGATCATATTGTCTCCGAAGGGGACTATCGCTTAAAACTTGAAACCTTGGTTCATTTAAATCCGCGGAATTCTCGACTTTGCCGGCCAAACGCGACGCCGCCTTACAAATTGAGTAACAGTATGGGTAATGGCTCAGTCTTAATACCCGAGAGATGGCCCGTCACGTTTAGTTGATGATATGATAAGGGTCACTCTGAGCCATTTTCTCTACGTAGCTTGAAAGACGGGTCATAATATTGATCCAGAATAAAACGCAGGCGCCGTGCCATAACGTCGGTCTCTGTATCGGTCATGCTGAGTTCCATGCACCCAACCTCCAGCTACGTCGATGTAGTATGCGGGTTGGACTTAGCGTTACCCTAGGTACCTAGCCAACCTTTCTCTATCCATCCGCACCGCCAGAGACTCCATAGGAAGCGAGATATCGTCCTAGATGCGACTGAATGTTTAGTCATTCAAGATCACCTGGTATGCGAATTTCGAGTAGAAGCAGATAAACCATCTTGCTTCGGCCCCTTGTCCTGCCTCAATACGCAACCCAATGAATATGAGAGTGTAATGGCGTTAAGGACTATTAACATCTTTAATGGGTGAGTAGAGTATGTTGTGAGCACATCGTAATGTAAAAAGCGAAGGATGCCGAGGAGCCCCATGCTGGTCTTCGTGCATTTATACAGGTAAGATGTGAGCTTCAGATGAATGGCGAAAGGCGTTTTTTTCGGTTAAGGGTCATATTGTGCCTCCTCGTCTCCAATGAATTGTGGTGCCTGAAAAGGTGGTATACTCTCCATCTTCAGGAAATTTGACTTTATCGCATAGCTCGTCCAACTCCTTCAACTTTACCCAATCCAGAGAATCAGAACCGTGGCACCTATTCAATATTAGCCAGAATACGAGTCGACAAGAGGGTCGGTAGGTAAAGATAAGTCATAGGGTTCGTCAACTTACTCTTCCCAGACCTCCCGGGGAGTGCCAACAAATACCGCAGGCGGGTATCTGTCGATGGCTTGAGCATAGACGTCTCTGTATAGGTGGATGCCGAAAACCAATGTTGATGAGCCCACTTGTTCGAACCCTTCAGGTGAATCGACAACTTTGTAGCCCAGGCTATGAATGAAATACTTGTCTGCAGAGTTGAAGACTGGTTCCTGGAAGAGACAGCTGATCGGCTGGGGTTGGTTTCGTTGTAGTTCTCCAACCATGCATAGAAAAGCGGCTAGTTGGACATGTGCTCTTCGTTTGCTCTCCCAGGAACCATCATCAGGATCGAAAGATCCTAGGCCGAGGCAGAGAGCGTGAGTAATGCTGGGCCCGGATGGACGAGATGCAATAACTTGCTTCAGTTGACGACAGCACATCGACGCCCCCCACTGATCTAGGATACGCTGATGTTCGCTCTCGATGTCGGAAACCGATAAGTATGACTGTCGTAGCTTTGATCCGGGAACATTGCCCCTAGAATGAGAAAGGGTGGTATGTTGATGTCTATTAAGACGGCGTCTTCCTTTGCGTTGAACTCTAGTCCACTCTCCTCCCGACTCAACATCATGCTCACTACCATTCACAAGCGCTGGAGCCATGATCAACACAAGGAGATGAGAACGCTTCAAGTAAAAGTGAAGCTGGCAATATCATCGAACAGAATAGGACCAGGTCAATGTATTTGTCTTCTTCCGATATGGCCACAGCGTAAACCTACCTAAGGAAAAGAGATTTTAGTATGATAGTCCGTGATGACAACAGGTGGTATAACAGTGTACATACAGTATACACCAATGAGACCTCTAGGAAGTCCTGAAATGAAGATATTGGGATGAGATAGTTTCCAAATACTCTCTTTAAGTTTTTATATGTAATTGTGATTTCGTTTAATGAAGAGTATGTAAATTGAGCGTTGAATGTGTTGGACTTGTAGTTGGGTGAGCTAAATTCTTCAACTACGAGATCTAGAGAAACATGACGTCTCGCACTGTCCTAGCAGCTACTTACCTAAGTACCTAGGTAGAGTACATTTTGAGAATGGAAGGCACGTGACATGTCCCCATATACGTACCGCCTTCATGTTGTGACAACAGCCTGCCTCTTTATGATACATTCAGAGGTATTCGGTTCCAAAAAAAAAAGGGCTTAACGAAAATAATAAATGCATCATATAGGCTACATATATGACGAAATGGATTACGACGTTCTTCTTCTAAATACCAATGTCGTTGGGGGGCCATTGAAACTGAAGATTTGGAATTGATTTCGGCCATTGGAAACGACCTACTGGGGCAGATCTCAAGGCTGCCAAGACTGCGCCCTTTTACGCCGTCGGTCTATGTAGTTCAAGACATGCGATCAACGTAAGAGGGTCATATATATATCGCAAGATAAGCGGCGCAGAGATGTGGTGTGCAGAAAGCAGGCCAATCCAATTTTATTCTAACAGCTGACAGAAAATACCTTTGTCGTATCACCTTTAGAAACCTGCTTAGACGCCGCTCTGATTTCGTTTGGGGGAGCACAAACAAGTTCTCAGGTTGGATGGTAAGATTCTCTCAATGCAGCGTTCAACCTTTACTAGAGGTAGTTGCGGACCAAAAATAGCCCCTTGCAACCCTACACCATAATAGGGGTGGCACAAGTTGGGGTCTAATCGTAACCCGAACCCGTTGAGGGGATTGGGGGCTGCCCGAGTGGGTTCTTTTTCCCGGCGCTTATGGTGGACATCATGACTGGCTGCTTGCTGCTGATAGCCTCCCTAATCCCTGCTCCACGCGGTGCCGATGCCATTCTTTTTTATCAGTTGCGCAGGACACTCGAACTAGCGACCCCTGCTATTGTGATCCCGGAAATTCCTCTGCCGTCGATCAATGCTATTGGCTGTTTTCCAGCAAATCATCCTCGTCCCGACATTGAATGAGCGACTCGCTCTGCCTCTCCAGTGGCATCCTATTGGCTCTACCCGATCGATTTACAAGGGACAAGTTCTTGGGCTGCACGTCGTGCACATCGTCTAGCCCTCCTTACTGGTCCGCCTGTCCCAAAATGGCGCCCGTCTGCCCTGACCCTTGCTCCCTAGGGCGGGGAGCCGTCGATGGTTGTTGGCCATGCAATGCAGGTTGCTTCGAGTGGAATTTCCGCTGACAGTTACGGCTCCCACCCGTCAGTAATAATGGACTCCTTCTGCCCTACAATTTCTTCCCAATCCTTCTCTTGTCATTATCTATCGCCAACGCCGGTGCCGCGGTTCTCCAAACGGACAAACACATACAACAAGGCGACACCTGATTGTTGCCAACATCACAGCAGGAGCGACAAGCTTGCTTTCTATAGGGGTGGACACTCGCTGAGTACAAGGGAGAACCGGATATTATATAGACTTTAGACGGCTTCAGTTGTCAATCTCGGTGTGCATTTGACACGGGTGCTAGTTGATTTGGAATTGCGGTCGCTGTGCGACGAAAAGGAATCCGCATACAATTATTGACCACGTCGCTTCTGTCGACGGAATCGAAGCCTAGCACAATGCTCTCCTCAATATTCCTAGCCGTGGTCGCCTCGACCTTAGCGACAGCCCACACGGTCATTACCTATCCCGGATGGAGAGGCGACAATCTCATCACGAACGAATCATGGCCGTACGGCATGCAATGGACCTACCCATGTGAGTAGCTTGTCTGATCTCATCTGATCTCAATACGTTTCCTTGGTATAGACTACTATGTTCTTTTCAGCCAAGGCTAGGTTTACTAACCTGTTTATATCATAGGCGGTGGCATACCATTAACAACGAATAGATCGTATTGGCCGACTACGGGTGGTGCCGTCGCATTCCAGCCGGGTTGGTTCCAAGGGCATCAGACAGCATTCCTCTACATCAATCTCGGCTTTGGCACTGATGGTCCTGATGGAGGACCTTTGAACATGTCGTTCCCCATGATAGCTCCTTTTCAACTTCTCGGTCCCTCGAAGGGTCCCTACCCCGGAACAGTCTGCCTGCCACAGGTGCCGTTGCCCACCAACATGACATTTAAACCGGGGGATAACGCGACGATACAAGTTGTCGAAATAGCGCAACACGGCGCCGCTCTATTTTCGGTAGGTTTTCTCCGAGTTTTCTGGACAATGGGGACCTAATCGATTTTATCTAGTGCGCCGATATCACATTTGCCGAACCCGGCGACGAGAAAATCGCCAAGGTCAACGAATCCAACTGCTTTAACAGCACCGACCTTGGCTTCGCCGAGATCTACACCGTCACAACGCAGGAGATAGGTGCTGCGGCTAACATGACCACTAGCAACGCGGCTAGTTTTTGGTATCGGAGCTCCTCCACTTGGAGCTGGCTAGGGTACTTACCAGTTGCCATATGTTCTCTATGGTTCCTATTATAGAGTATAGTTGGGGGGCTGATTTACGATTATGAAGCGAAGTAAAGGAGCTTTTGTCTAACTTTTGTATCTATATATACCATTTGGCATCTCGAACCGGCGTACAAGGCGGAAGAATGGGTGTTTTTATCTGGATGCCAGGGAGCGCTTGTCCACGTTGGCCGAGTTTTATAGTTAGTTATACCAGGTGTCGTCCTTGGATGGAGAATTCATGGAATCTCCGCCTCATCTAGAGCTATCTTCCGTTTCTCATGGAGAATGAAGGTATAGATTGCGTAACGTTGCCATCAATCGAACGGAGCTTCTTTCGTAACGGTAGCACCTGTTCCAATGTAGTGGGTATCAATATCGCTTCACACATGCCCTGACGTGACGTACAGACGTCACAGGAAGTGCCTAGATTGGGACGAAAGGGCCCGTGAAACCGGAATCCTACCCGAATTGTCTCCCGTCGTATTGTGATTTGTAACGGACTCGGTCATGGAGATCTACTTTAGGTTTGAACGACGTCTGGTCCAACGGTAGAATGAGATGAGTACAATCAGTACCAGTTAACCCCCCACATCTACCAACTTCTATACGTGGACTATGGCTGATCAATCAAGTTATGATTCTACGAGATGGGCTTGATAATATCTTCTATTATTCTTTGTATCGGGCTAATGTCAACCCCCTATTTGAGTCAAGGCAACTGAAATTTGTGCTGTAAGTGCCAATTCGATATAGAATGGCCAATTCCAATTCATCTTGACCAGGGGAAAAATCAGAGGGGCACCGGACTGGCAGGGCAAAGATAACCTTGCGCAGGCTGATAGGTTGTGACTTTCATGTGTCATCAAGTCAACAGGGAAAGACATTCGTCGGCTATCTCCTTTATACGAGGTTCGGAGCTGCGTTCTTTGCTCGATTTTATAGGCGACGATAAGCTTCTTGCTTCTGGAGCTGTCTTGCCGATAACGGTGATGAGGGTACCCGCGGCTGCGAGCGCTCGGTATATAACCTCTCCGTCAGTCTGCTTCTGGAGAATCCAGGCAAGACCTGTCAGTAAGCGGACCTGAACGTTGGCCGACACACTGCCTGGTTCCCTAGATGCCAAAACAGCAAAATTAAGCATGGCTGTTGTTAAAGCAATCTGTAAGTTGCGATTGAAAGGACCGATTGCAGGTTGACCACCGATCCCCAACACTCGATCGATGAATGACACAGCCCGAAGTCCTTCCGAGGGCTGTGCGAGCAGCTTTCGGCCCTCGGCGGATTTGAAGAGGTTGGCAATCGTCCGGGCCGCCATCATAGCATAGTTCTCATTGGGCTGGCTACCGGGCGGGATACCATCGAGCGCTGCAGAGATAGCTATCTGAATAGGACTACCGAGGTCGGCTGAATCGAACTTTGCGGTAGCCGGGGACGTCGCCACGCACCGAAGCAGATCAAGAGGAGCCAGCCGATCCGAGTAATCCCAATGTATGCACATCATGACGACTAGGTTAATAGAGGCCTCGTCCACCACCGGCTGACCCGCTTCTAATCTCCGCCTTACAGTAGCCAGCACTTCTTGGGCTGGCGGGTTTAAGGAATAGTCTTTGCGTCCAGCAGCGACGAGGGCGGAATTGATGCTAAGAATCTTTTTGAATATTGCTAGGTAATTAGACAGTTAGAACAGAGAAAGTACCAGTATCATACGCCGTCGTGATGAAACTTACGCTCGTATTTCGTAGCTGTGATATCAAGATACTCGCGCTGCGGTAAGATTCTAGTTCTGGAAGCGCCGTGGCCATCACCTGGGCGATATCGTGATTCGGTACCGTACGGATCCGGTCCCCCGGCATCCCCGGCCCCCTGCCCGATCGTGGCACCTTGCGTGTTGGTAATGATGAATTGCGCGACTTGATCCAAGAAGTTCTGCGAAAGCTCGTTGTCATCGATAAACTTCTGGGCTCTCGTGTATGGGTTTTCGGATAGGTTATAAGGTAGTTTTAGGGAGGGTTGGCCCTCTTCGATGGCGACGTCAAAGACGTAGTCGTAAGACTGACCGTCATACTCAACCTTACGCCCGCTGCTGCCGACGGCATCGACGACGGTGCCCACATTGATCCATTGTTGCTGGCCCATCGACCATTGATGGGCCGTAATCGAGCCATTCTCCTCCTTTATCATTTGTATCTGACCCTCCTTGGTACCCGACTTGTTCTTCAGAAAATCCGGCCCTGGAAGCTTCTCTTTGTTGATACCGCCGACTTGCTGCTGCGGTATCGATGAAGACTTGACAGACTCGTCGAAATGCGACAGAGTGTCTGGACTGGCTAGTCGTTCGGGGCTACGAGAAAAAACGCGAACAACACCGTCGCTGGCGCCCGTGACGAGATCTCCGTTGTCGGAGCATACCGAAACAGCCCAAACAGATATTGCCGGGTGAGTGATGGTCTGAACGCAATCGAAGCCTCTCCATATCCGGACCGTCCGATCTTCTCCAGAGCTAACCAGCTCGCCGGAAGGCAGCGCGGCAAGAGAATATATGAAGCTCTCGTGGCCGCGGAGCTCACCAACTTGTTGACCGCTCAATTTCCATAGACGGATGACCCCGTCGTTACTGGCGCTGGCAAAGTCGGCGCCGCTCGGATGGCCAGCCGGGACCTTGCATAGAGCTCGAATGACGTCAGAGGTGTAAATGGTGGATCGCGGTTGGACCTCGCCGGCTACGACGGTTCGGAAATCGTAGATGCGGATGTTCTTGTCGGCGGAGGCGGTCACAATGGTGGTTTCGTCTAGGGGTAAGACGTCCCACACTGCCTCCTCATGCCCGGCTAGGATAGCCTCCGCCTCCCACTTATGAACACTCCATATTCTTGCCGTCCTATCCCAGCTGCCTGACACGATATATTGAGCGCCAGGAATGACGGCCAACGCACAAACATTCCCAGCGTGACCGATGAGCAGGCGTTCAGCATTATCCGAGGAAGCTGAGGTAGTTCGCCTGACGTCGATGATGGTATCGGAGCCGGCAGAGACGACTAGGCCGTCGGGATAGTCGGGTGAGGGAGGCAAGTATGTTAAGCTGTTATAAAAATCGGATCCCTGGGTTATGATAGAAGGCTCGAAAGCTGGGGGGGAGGTGGCAGTTCGCTTCCAGGTTCGAACCGTGCAATCTCTGGCTGCAGAGAAGATCAGATCCGAAGCGGGGAAGCAGACTTGTCGAACCTGTAGTATTAGAATTAGCGATTATCTCTTATAGAACGTAGGGGATTAGGAGTTAGGCGGAAGCGCATACATCAGCATCATGGCCGACAAGCTGCGCGGACAACTTGAAGTCGGCCATAGTAATAGGACAATGACGGGGGATTTCTCTGTATATTTTCGGATTCGGATACTAGCAGAGGGACAATGTGCGTAGTTGACGAAATGGGTACTGACCAGGTATGTGTGCAAGTGCCTGAGAAGAAATATGTATGATGGTGATGTAGGTGTGGTGATGTAGGAAACGTCTCAACTTTGGGAGACAACTAGGTAACTGCAAGAAAGTGCAGTTGCCCTACATCTAGTTGTCAGTCAGCTTGAAGCTAGGTACGACCCCGAGTTAGGTAAGTGGGGGGGATCCGTACATAGTACCTCA
This sequence comes from Hypoxylon sp. PDH2405, assembly GCA_023628415.1. NCBI lineage: Eukaryota > Fungi > Ascomycota > Sordariomycetes > Xylariales > Hypoxylaceae > Hypoxylon > Hypoxylon sp. PDH2405. Next base: position 21,468 of record JAMAKT010000094.1, on the reverse strand, counting down.
GCTGCTCAGTACATTATGTAGCTGGAGGTATGTATGTACATAAGCAATGCGGGGCTGCTCGCGGTAGGTTTCTTCTAGTTGTACCTAGGTACTATGTATGTAATAATGTACCTACACTACCGTGGGAGGGGGGGGTTGTAACATCATTTCAGCAATAGTCTTCATAATTAGACAGGATTACAGCTTTTTAATACACTATTACCCTCGCAACAGTATTGCTATTAAAATCTCTCTATGAATATTTCTAAATTAGGTAAAGCTCTATCCATAGGATCAGTCTGTCAGGCAGGAGACAATTGTGGGACCTTATCAGGTCCGTTGCAATCTCCCTTATATAAGACCATATTATCTTTAAACATCATATTCAGATCTAATAGGCTTTCAGGATATTACACCTATACAGATTAAACTACACCTACCTATACGCATTACACCTGCCCGTACATATACATAATAGCTACCTATGATATAGGAGTTACCTACGTATATGTTATATATCCCAATAGCTCTAATTATATTAATAAATAGATTATAATAAGCCTCTATAGCCTAGTGGTAAAATGTGTAAACCTGTAAACTATATATAGCTCTAGGTTTAAGTGATTATATTGTAACTATATATCTAATTTTTCTTTGTGACGTAGTGTATATCTAACTTTTTTATGTGATATATTGTATATAAATATCTCTTAAGCCTTATACGTAATTAAGTATTGTGAGATATATATTTTTTTATTTTCCCTTAACACCTTGAATATGGTATTTGATTTGAACATGGTCTTGTGAGATTGTTAAGGGAGCAATAGGGTGTTGTATAGAAGGTCCTATTTACTTAAACACCTTTATATTATGCGGTTACCCTTTTCTCGTGGTGTTGATGTTGGCTTCTGACACCCTTATATACAAAACGCCGTTGCAATTGCCAGTGATAGTGTTATAGCTGATACCAAGTGTTGCCAAAGTTTAATTCATTACGATTTTTTATCAATATCATGTTGACACCGGAAGACAGCTGCTGAAATAATGTTCTAGACCCCCCCCAGCACGTTAATGTACCTACATGTATAGTGGAGCCCCGCAATAATGACCCGTCGCGTTAATGAGGCTCGTTCAACCGATTGAAGTTCCATCTATTCCCATTCAACGCCCTTTTTTTTTTCATTCTCGCCGCCTTTCAACTTTGAAACCCCTCCTTCTTCCTATCCTGTCTCTCATTCTCAATTGGGAACCTTGCGCTTTGATCCTCTTATTCTTTGGAGTCCAATTTTCCACTTCAGTTCGGTTTGGACATTTGTGACGTGCGCCGATCCAAATACCAATTCCAGTCCTTCAACGATACTTCGGATGCCCTTTTGCGCCTTCGACATTACGATCCATTACGACTAGTCACGAGCATCCGTTTTTTTATTTCCTCTTCACTGTAATCTCATTACTCCGGTTGTTTCCTAGTCTTCGACTTCTCGCCGATACACATTTTCATCAGCCTCGACGGACCGTTTAATATTAAAGCGTTTGCGAGCCAGCGCATTACGGGTATACTTGGCCGAGTCTAGACGTTAGACCTTTCGACAAATCTTTGATCTGTTCGCTCTCCACCATGACTACTGCCGAGGCTTCACGACAATATGTCCCTTTAACCTGCCACGGTCACTCGCGTCCCGTTCCGCACATTAGTTTCTCGCCCCTAGAGAAGGATGATGTATATTATTTAATCTCGGCGTGTAAGGGTAGGTACACCATTTACGTTCGCAATGGCGCGTGCTGATCGAGTTGAGTAGATGGCAATCCTATGCTTCGCGATGGACAGACTGGCGACTGGATCGGCACTTTCATAGGTCATAAAGGTGCCGTTTGGCAGGCTAGACTCAGCCCCGACGCGGCAACTGCTGCCACGGCTTCTGCAGATTTCACCGCGTAAGTTCTACCCTGAACAAAGTTGAAACGCCGAACGTTAGTTAATAGCAAAAGGAAAATCTGGGACACCCATACCGGCGAGCTCTTGTTTACTCTCCAACACGATCATATCGTTCGCGCCGTCGCCTACCCGCCAGACAATTCCGATCTTGTTGCTACCGGTGGCATGGAGAAGAAACTTCGCATTTTCGATCTAACCGAGATGAAACCAAAGACCACACCCGAAGTTACGACGAACGGCAACAACGTCGAAGCTACCGTTGTTCCTTCTACCATCCAGGCGTCTTCTGCTTTCGAGATTGGTGCCGGAGTCCACACTGCGTCTATCAAGTTCATAGTTTGGACTAGGGATCCAAACATCTTGATAACCGCCTCCGACAACACTCTTCGTTGGTTTGACCTACCTACGCGAAGCGTTGTGAAGCAGGAAGTTCTCGATGGGGAGATTGGCTCCTGCGAGTTCTGCGCTCTGGCTCCCGAGTATACTTCCAAGACGGATATCGGCGAGGGATTACCTGTTCTGGCTGTAGCTGCTGGTAAATCCATCTATTTCTGGGGGGGTCTTCGCGCCATGGACGAGCTGAAGCGCGTCAAGATGAATTATAAGGTGGCAAGCGTCGCGCTAGATCCTAAGGGGAGGAAGATTGTTGTCGGCGAGGACATCCCGGCAACATGGGCAAGAGTTTACAGATGGGATGACGACACTGAGATAGGTATGTGCCAGTCTCTCTCTCTCTCTGCTAGTGCTGACGACATTGAGTAGATATTCACAAGGGCCACCACGGACCGGTTTGGTCTGTCGCCTTTTCGCCGGACGGGAAGCTGTACGCCACCGGGTCCGAGGATGGAACTATCAAGATGTGGAAGAATTGCGAGGGATTCTACGGCCTTTGGCGCGGGGGTGCGGGTGGAGCGAGTGAGCGAAACGCTGAATAGAGCAGATCAACCTGTCGACTTGAGCCACGATAGCGTCGGATTCAGCTGAGGATTTGTTCCGACGATACCAAGGTAATTTGCCCTAACAAGCTCGAATCCGATGTTTTTAATGTCCATCGCACACGAACCCGACGGGAAACATGGTAAACCGGCTTTGGGTCGTAAGCTAATGAATAGTTTGAGATCTCATTATCTCCGCAATCATTAGATGTTGTGAAATTAGCATGAGAGCAGAGGGTCATTACATCATATTGCTTGGAATTGAGGCATAGATGTGAGAATAGAACCAGAGCAGTCTGCGAAGATGATAACATAATACAACGTTGCCTTTTCAGCTCTGTCCAAACTATGACGAGTAACATAATAGCAAGGGGCTAACTGCCGGATGTATTAGTATGACAGGATTTGACAATAAGTCGATCTTGACATGGTCATTCATCATTATAACCATATTTAACAAGAAACTACCCAGGAGCCGACTCTGAACAACGCCTTGAATATCAACACCGGGTGAATTTTCATTTTGGGATCTTGAATGGGGTAAAAAAATATAACAGGAGATGTATGACACGGTATGCATAGAAGCTGTCTAGGAGGACTGATCTTAGAATGCCTCACAAGTATAAGTAGGTACGTATAGGGATAGAAGTAATTACTACATAACGTAGTGGCTGTGTGTAATTACTATGATGAATTAGATGTACAGATACGGGAGCATATATCACACGGCAAAGTAAGAGCCCCTGAAGTTGAGACTTGGTCTTCACCCTCACGTTTATATCGAAAATATGCATGTACCTACCGTACTTGATTACATGTAGGTACCTTCCAATCTTGGAGGTCATATAATGCATGTACCAAATATGTCCATAGATACACCCGACGAGACGCGTTATAAATACATGTACGTATACTTGTACTGTTTAGTAACTCATGTCAACATTGCGAAACAATATTCCGACAGGTTTACAATTACTCTGAAAGTTTTCTATCCCATCACCGAAGCCCTACAGAAGCCCTAGTTTTTTTGAGTGTGATATCTATGGATGTTCATACTTATTAGTGATGGTGGTTGCTACAACTCCTTGTTGACAACCGCGCCTACCAAATCACTAGCAACTACGACTGAAAATCTCTTTCTTTTTGGACGCGACTGAAAACCCCTTTTTCTCTCGACGCGCCTGTCCTTTCAAGGCTTCTCCTCCCTGAAAACGTCTACAAGTGTCGGGTATTCCTTCAGTCAAGCATAAATCTTGTTAGGTGTTGTTCACCCTACATTCCGCTAGCAGCACATCTAATCTACTTGCCTTTTGAAACTTGTCGGCGACTCCCCTGATTTACTCACTCTCCTATTCGATAAAAGAGAAGTAACACCTTTATATATCATGCCCCCCAATAGAGGACCACGAAAGAAGGAAGGGGAGTACTCAACAAACGCCCACACTATTCGAGCCCGTCAACGCCTTGCAGCGCTGAGTCCTTATAGTAGAGAGGTCGAACACGCCAGAGCGGCCGACCAAAAGTCAATCAGCCGAGCATGGAAGATTCATTCTGATACCAACACATACAAGGCAGCCACCGAAGAGGAGCGCGAAATGATCCTTGAGCATGTCAAGCGAGAAGTTATGGAGAACCGTGAAAGGAAAGGCATCGACGCGCGAACGAAGGAGAAACAGTTTTTAGCGCGACAGAGGGCATCTACCAGTAACTCTCTGACTGCCGATGCGTCTTTTTCTTCTTCTCTTCCTACTGTGGCTAACGCAAGTGCTGGTACTAGTACTGGTACTGGTTCTGGTGCTGGAGTTGGCCTTTCGACTGGTGTCACCCCCTTTCTAGCTATGGGTTATGGTGTCGATACGTTCTCAAACTACAACGTAAGTACCTAACTCATGTTGGCATCCTTTTAGGGCAGAGACAAAATGCTAATTAGAACTAGGTACCCTCTATGAACGTCAACCAATCCATGTATGGTACTGGCCTAGCCGCTACTGATGAATACAGCTCTACACATTCCTCACAGAGCGGCATACTTCAGCAGGCTCGTACCGAAGAGACCCACGACGATTACCAATTCGCGCCAACTGCCTCGAACGACCGCGTGCAAATGTTGGAGAGTAAAGTAGCCGGCTTGAATCAGAAGCTTATAGCTGATGAAGAAAAGATGGCCACTCTAGAGGCCCGGATTGAGTTTATCTCACGAAATGTCGGCATGGGTTCTGGTGTCGGTGGTGCCGCTGCTGACATCAAGGTCCTAGCTGATATCGCTGCCAAGGTTTCTCAACAACTCAACAGTGGCGAGATGACTACCGAGCAACTTGGTGTCAGTGGTGCCGCCGCTGACATCAAGGTCCTGGCTGATATCGCTGCCAAGGTTTCTCAACAGCTCAACGGTGGAGGGGTGACTATCGAGCAACATAGCCAGGATATTAACGGTTATGAGGATTGCGACTATGAGGACGATCCCGAATATAATGTTGGTAGTGGTGTTGATGCTTAACTTGTCGGTCAACTTTTGTTTTATTAAAGTTGTTATAACGTGATCGTTGATGAGTTTTGCAATCACGCCTACAGGCAGGTCTGTTATGAGGAACTAAATACGGAATCGTGTGGATACCATAAAGCGTATAAAGCCCATAGTAAATAAAATCTGCACTAAAATTCGTACCTTTTTAGCTTTCCTACGTGGCTATGATACCTGAAGCTCTATATTCATCGTAACCTTTATTACCCGTATATATGATGGCAAAGGCGCCGTTATGATGACAGTATTAGACGGTCCCCTTCCCATGAAGAGCTCTTTAAAAAGAGAAGCCGTATGGGAGATCTTCCAGTGATTGTATAGGGTAGGATAATGATAAATAGGCTAGTTCCTTTATCTAAAGCATTGGCAGTAGCAACAACGATTAAGGCGATAGTGAGATTATGGATAACTTCACTTAGATTAGACATTGATACGTACTTCTAATCTATGTTAGGTTTAGTGCCACTTTAGCTACCGTGAGCTTAGGAGCTCCTACCGTAAGCCTAGGCGTTCCGGATCATTCGCTCATCTGACTGACGCGCCTGATCGTTCGTCAGTAGCTCTTTCAACCCACCTCTCAGCTCTCATTTCGATTCGTCAATCCTGCCCAGAAGAGAGGCCTCGGCAGTCTCAATCTTCTTTTCCAGAGCTTCGGCCTTCCTATAGCTTATGTTCTCCACATCAGCGAGATCCTTGACGTCCTCAATCTTACCGATAGCATCCTTGATCTCATCAACCTTGCCAAATGCGCAGCCCATTGGCGTCGGGAAACCACGTTGACGACCTATTGAACTTTTTTTGGATTCCAACTGAATTCGACTGTCAATCGATGGACCGCCTCCGGAAAACAGTTGACCAATAGGTGGCAAACCATGACCAACTGGGGTTGCAGGCACCATACCATGGCCAACTGGTGTCGAGGGGACACCACGGCCAGGGGTAGCCGCCGACGCAGCAGCAGCAGCATGAGCAGCGTAACCGCCAGGAAAAGGTGCTTTCGCATTGATACTAGTATGCACATGATATCCGCCATCGGCATGAAATCCGCCTTCGGCATGAAATACGCCATCGGCATGAAATCCGCCATCGGCATGAAATCCGCGATTGACATGAAAGTCGCAATCGATAACAAGTCCGCCAACGACAGGAGTACTGGGAGGGGCCGGGGCAATGGCACGGTAGGGCGTGCGAGGAATCAACCCGGAAGCATGACGTTTCGCGGCGGGAAGGGGGGTCTCGGGAATAACCGAACGTTTGTCTCGACGTCGCTAGTCATTTATTAGTTTTTTACGTCTTTTATATGATGACATTGACGACATCAAAGAAATCATATACAACATCATCTAGAACACCAATACTGATGAAAATAAAAAGGAAGAGAAAAAAAATATAGATATAAAAATACCTGGGAACTCGCCTCGCGACAACTAATACAAGTGACAACTTGCTTGTCGCCCTTCTTAGGAATAAAGTGCCAAATGGGATGCTCCTTACGACACATGCCGCAAACAGCCCTGACGCTAATATGCATAGCCCAATCGGGCCTATCGGGAGGAGGTTGACGGCCAGGGCCACCGGGGGGGCCTGGAGGGTCTGGAGGGGGCATGCCTCCAGCAGAGGTAGCAGCAGCCATTGTCTAATAGTGTTAGAGCGACAATAAGTAGGTAGTAGTAGATTAGATTATACACCAAGATGAGCGAAACTAGATGAGGTAGGGATGATCTCAGGGTTGGCATCAACGCATGAATTAGGTAATAATTAAAGGTTTGAAGATGTTAATGAAGGCGAGCGACAGTGCTGGATTGACGATTACACGAAACAGCGGCGACAATTGAATGATTGAAGATGTACATGAACGAAAATGAACGAAACAAAATCATGTATTAGGCGTTGATATAGGCGAAATAGTGGATGATGGTTTACATGAAGTAGGGATGAATAATAGGTTTAGGGGTCGACGTACGTGAACCAAAGGTGGTTAACAGTTTGTAGGGGGTTGTACGTCAAATGGAAGTGGATAAAACAAAGTTGACGGTGATTTGTAGAGGGAATAGCACAAAAATGGCCAGTAATAGGCGACAATAACGTCAGAGGGAAGCGAATTCAATCAAAACAGCGGATAGGAAATGTAATAAAGGACATTCGAGACAGTTTCAACATGACTGAGTTGGTACAGCACAGCGCTGGGGATAGGGAAAGTCAACGGATGACGCGTGGAGTCAATGGAACGGGAATGATTAACGACATTTGTAGCTTCAACATGAATGAATCGATACATTGAATTGGGGATTGCAATAAGTTGGCGTCGAAAATAGTGTCAATGCTCGAATAGGATATGGGAAAGGATATGTGAATTGTCATGACTTACCTAGACGATTCGAATGATTGATTCTAGACGATTAATCAGGACAAGTAAACGAACAAGGGAGAGCGAAGTTGAAAATGGTTGAAGAAAGGAAGAAGAGAATCGGAAGATTGGATGGGAAGAAATGGCCAGAAGAGAATGCGAGAAAGGAAGTCGCGAGCAGTGTAACAAACTACTAAAGTTTGGAAAGTGCAACAACCCTTTATTTACCCAATGTACCTACCTACACAGGTAGGTAGGAGTTACGAAATGAGAAATGCATGCCGAGACTTGCCTAGTGGGATTGATGGATGTTTATATGATCAAAGTTGGAAAGTTGAGAAGTTCAAGGTTCTCATATTAATAGGGCTTACCAGGTCTTGTGAGGCTCGAGTGGCGTATTGCGAGGAGGGTGGTGATGTATTGTGGTGTTGTGGCGTACGATATTATGTTCCCTAAATGCATGCATCACTGATACGCCTAGAGACATTCCTATCCAAATGAACACTCACATTCTCATTACATGAACCTAAGGTGTTGTCAATGCAAAGAAGCAGGATAATATTGCCATCATATCTAGATCAATATTAACCTGACAACAGTTCTTTCTTCTTCGTAAAGATACGCGATACTTGTGACATCCAACTATTTCTCACACTGCTACCTAACTCTGCCGGATTCTCTTTCGTTCCTAGAGGATTACCAGGCCCAAGCTCCGGAATTGGTCCATCAGTACCTAATTCCGCTTCCAAATCTTTGACTGAAATGTTTTCAGGACTTGGATGCGAAGGTTCTGCTCCCCTGTTCAACTTCTCTACGAAATTCCTAATACAAAGCCTCATACAAGAAGGTAAGAATGAATCTATCTTTCCAGTACGATATCGACGATATCGACGCAAAATTGTAACAGCAAAGAATCCAAAAAGTATAACTATGAGGATCCCGGATAGTGCCATAGCTGCTGTATTGGTGGTTGATGTAGTTCCTTCGACTGTATCGGAACTTTGAGTGTTTCCACCATTCGTAGCATTGTTAGTAGGGGATGTGCTGATAGATTGTGATGTTGTATCTTGACTAGATTGCAAAGGCAACGATGTGGTGCTTGGAACCCCTGTTTCGGTCGAAATAATAGTAAAGGTAGGTTTCCCAGTCTCAACCTCTGTCAATGTAGTCAACGTCGGTAAGTTTGTGGTGACTATCGAAACCGTTTCTGTCGGTGCGAATGTAGTCGGTCTGAATATAATTGGACTGGTAGCAATAGGATTCACTCCAACTACCTGAGCATCAGGACTTAAAGGGTCTGTTTGGAGACTGCCAAGATCCTCTTCTCGCCAACGGATCTGTATGGCTGGCCCTACTGTAACAGAAGCACTACTTGCCGTGGTCGTTCGCATGAATGCCCAGACGCCGCCACGAAAGTCTGTGGTGTCCGATGTGCATGTAAATCCACTAGATACAATTTAGGTCATTTAATCTTTTAAACACGGCAAGACAAGTCATCTCACCTTGGGACGCAATACATGGCAGTCTCCCCGGAGGTGATTGCAGGAAACCCATCGTCAGCTCGATTGTCGCTCGCAGTGCAACCCACAGAAAAGCCCATGGGACAAATGGCGGGTGAATAGTATGCAAACCCTTTTTGGGATACATTCTCTACCCACGAAGGGGGATCACACGAAGATGGACCTGTAGTAGGGAACGGCGGGTATTGCGAAGGAACTTTTGTCGTAGTCAACAACCAGGTAATCGAGCATGGCGGAGTAAACACGGTTGTGAGTTCGGCAAGACGATCGCCAAACGCCGCTCGTTGTTTAGTAGCCAGTTTCATCAACGCCATTTTACAAAGTGAGAAGAAATCTCATGTGCTGACGACCCTCATCTGTCTGCATCACTGGTGAAGTTGCTAACGGTTGACTTGTATGAGAATGAATGCATAAATGAATGTAGATCACCCGTCCGTTTATCAGTCATCAGCTTGCCTTAAATCGTGCGGCTGACCTCTCATGTCAAACATGTATTGGCACTTGGTTATTTCGGTTCCCCGCCCGCGACACTCACCCGAATACGTGTTTTACGTGAGAGGTAATATATCAAATCAAGTACTTCCGCTACAGTCACAATCTTCAGCTGGTATCTAAACCGCGCAGTGCCGCAGACGAGAGACTTCCCCGGTTACACATTTATTGACCGCGGTTGAGACCACAAACTATGCAATGAACCACGCTTCTAATTGGCTTACCAGATAATGAGGTTGGTATCAAAAAGTCTCAATACCTATACGGGGCGTCGCCTTAAAACACCATCAAAACGTGCTGCTACCCCATTTCGGATATCTGGAACTGCCCCTGCATGCCCTTGACATTGGAACCAACACCCTTTCGAGAAGTTGCTCAGTATCAGTAACGAGGACTGGAATATCGAATACGTCAATTCAATTCAATCGTGTCTTGGAATTTGATGGACTACAAGGAATCACATGTATTGGAGATCAAATTGAGAAAGCCGATGCCCGTGGTTGATACCTAACGTCTGCGGATACGGAATAAGGATAATCTATACACACATACACCTCAACAATGTTTTCGGGACTATGAGGCACATCGCGCTTCGAGTACGGACAGCCGATTCAACTGGACGATATAATATACCTAATAAAATTCACTACTACATCCTAGAAGCTAATGTTAAGATCTTATTAATCACCGTGTAACCCTAAAAAAACCCGCAATATCATATCGTTATTCATAATGTGACGTGTTGCCCTTTATGCATGATTCTTAGAATGGACGGCCTTAGATTACTGAATTATATATTGTCGGTATTGTGTTACCACATTCGGCAGCCTTTCTCAGTCCCCATTGGCTCCCCAGGTTCCGTCCTGGGGTGCGTACATGTAGTACTCTCAAAATGCCCTCGCAGGTTCAGCTGGTCACTTGCTGTCACTCGCATTATACCAAGCACGTCATCCGTACTTCACACATCTATCATTTACATATATCTCGCCACGCTCAAGTAACATATAATATCTTAATAGATTTGTCCCGCGGTCCAAATATCCGATTGAGGGTGGCATGACGTTGCAGCCTAAGCCCGTCTCTATCTTCATTAAACACGAATCGCTGGGAACACGACGTGAACTATGAATGCAAGAAACGGAGAAAGAAAAAAATGCCCTCAACCGGCAAGGTTGGCCCCCGCCCGGCATCTATAATCCCCCTCCTTCGCTTAGTATCCCCTGGCGCTCTCTGAAGAGCAAAGAAAAGTCGTGTCGTCAGTCGTGATCATCTTGACTATCATCAAGATGAATAGCTCCGCGGGAACATGGGCACGCCGGGTGTATAAAGACAACTTATATTCTTCAGTCGAGTCGGATTTCCAGCGTCGGTATCACATACCCTTTTAGACCACAGTCGCGAGCAAGCATCCGGAATATCACTGGCCAGCAAAATACCATGTCAAGCGAAGAAAAGACATTCGAGGACGTTGTCAAGGCCATCAAGGCCCTGGAGCAGTTCCCTTTCGATAATTATGCTAACCGACTGCATAACAAGGCTCGGATGGAGTTGGATTGGGGCCTACAACAGCATATCGAGCAAGCACCCAACTATCCTCCAGACGACCCTGACCCCGAGAGTCCGTACATAGGAATTTACTCAGCGGTGGAATTCCTTTTTAAGCTTTCCATTCCGTCAGTATGCTCTGGAATTGCTCCAGTCAGCGACGACGTTGATCTAAATAATGTGAGACAATACGTGAGCGCTGTAAGTTCTGGTTTTCCTTCGCTTCCTCGATTTCTATACTGATGCCAATTGTCCAGGACAACTCACACATTCGCTTCCTGGAGGCTCTGACCAGTCTTATGGGCTGCTGCCTCGGGGAGTACATCGACCGACAGCTTAAATCACAAAACGTGGATACCATGGATGTACTCCGGTTCCTTGACCCGACAAGGGAATACATCTGTGAGCAGTTCTAAAAAATACTTTCTCCGGGTTTTAGCATCTCTACGAGCACATGGTTTCCCCCCCTTTTTTCTTTCCTTTTTTTTTTCCAAAACTGTGTTTGGAAGCTTTTGAAACCTTCATAAACAATATTAAAAAGGAAATAATTAACTTCGAGTGTTGCAATGCAAGCCGTAGCCAGCGATAATTTCATCTTAAACGAGGTTCGAACGGACATGGCGAGGCAAGACAATCTCTTTAGCATTGCCTTCCTTCTGATCGCGAACTATCTCCAGGATGGCTGGCCAGCCTATCGAAACTTTCTTGCTTCGGGAACTGAGTTTCGTGACCGAGCGAGCTACAAGACCCTCACCCAGTGGTCCTATGTGTTGTGGTCCAACGAGGGTAGGGGAGACCCTGCAAGAATGGATGAGATCGTGAAGTTCTGCGGCAGGGCTGCTACTATCGAGTTATGCCCGCCCAATACTACCACCGGATTGCAAAGTCCCGCTCCTACCTTCGCTGTGACCAAAGCCTTCTATGAGATGGACAGCAGCGATCGGGCCGGCGACGAGTATAATCAAGACATCCGGGCCAGCCTAGATCGGCTGCAAAACCAAGAGGACATCGTCAATGAGTGGAAGTCTTACTGCGACGCCCTTACAAACTCCTGGGAGAATGAGATTATTCCTTACTGGGAGACTGGGATGTACCGCGCTTTCCAGGCCAATAAATGGGAGGAGATTTTGATGTGGAAGAGCGTTAGTAAGTTATTTCCGCTAAAGCCCTCGAAGTTGTATACCAAAAAGGCGGGCGGAACTTTTTTTTAACTTGGGAACTATAGCCTACGATCGCCAGGACGACCTGTTTGGCACAACCTATCTCCCGCTCACGAGCAAACCCGATCTTGGGTTTAGGGAACTTTCAGAGAGCACCGTCCAACCCGGAACATTGATAACGCTTCTCGATGGGACATCCCGTCCAGTGGAAACCATAAAGCCAGGAGAAGAAATCCTTGTTTCCCAAGATCCTAAGATATCTGCCCCAGTCTACCCGTGGCGTATCAAGCAGCCTGGGAAAACAAAGCTCTTTGGCCTTAGTAGGTGTAACAGCCAGTCAGAACCACGCACGAGATCATTTTTACTAATGCCACCAAAAATATAGATGGGGAGACACCCTGGTTTCCCGGCTCACAGGTGTTTCACACCACGACGGGGCTGCGAGCAGTCGACCCAGAAGGGGCAGAGCGTGTGAACTCATATCAGCGTATTGGCAAGCTCGCTGTTGGGCACATAGTCTTTTTCCTGCAAGGAGGCGAGTATTCAGCAGTCGAAATCAAGTCAATCCAGCAAACCGCGGATACCACTGACTCAGAATTCGCGTACACGCTCTCGTTAACAGGAGAGCAGAACCATACCTACCATGCTCAGGGATACCTCGTCGACGCGAACATACCGAGCTACGCTTTGAGAGAAACGGCGGAGATATTACGTAAAGTGCCCGCGAACAGGCGGCTGGCTCTCTTAGCTCATTGCCAGGAGCTTTGGTCAATCTTCCGAAAGTTCGACTTTCGCGCCATCTACCAGCGCCTGAACTGGGAGTTATTTAGACAGCTCGCCCCCCAGGATGAAGAGGAACCGCTTGCTCTAGCGTCAGCGCAGCCTCTCTCATACGAAGACCATCTCAAGACGTCAAAGGCTCTGTCGGTACCTCGGGGCATTGTGATTGATCGCCTCACAAGAGGTTTTAGCCTCACAGCTTATCATCCGAGCCGGCTGCCAGCTGACTATGAGCTTCCCACGTTGAGCCTCGTAGACGGTTATCTTCTAGTCCAAGACGAAGTCCAGTTCCGCAGTAGTTACGATCCCCGCACAAGGCGCTTTCGATGGACGCGGGAGCTGAAACCATCAACGCTTTTCGAGCACGGAGTCATCGAAATTCATCCTCATGCTACTTCAGGGAAGGGTGTTATCTATTTGTCATCAGAATTAGAGCCAAGCGAGACCACTTCTCGGGACCAGGTTCACCCTTTCAAGGCTTCTGGGCGAAGCCTTGAGCAACTGCACGACAGTAAAGCTGCTGCCGATGAATGGACTTCTTTCGGTCAGTGGGATGTAACATTGGATCGAAGTGTTTGGCCGCCAGATATAGACCGAACCGAACCAGAGGATCCCGTAGATGGTGGACTCCTTGAAGATGGCTACTGGACGAACGAACAGGGGGTGGACCTCCCCGGGATCATAATTCCGCAAGTGGATACTCTGCGCGATGAGATCAATGGGAGCTTTGGACATGAGCTTGGAGATTTCTACCAAGGCATCTCTCGGTTTAAAGGTGGCGAGCAGGAATATTATCTGCAATTCAGTAACGCTCCTTTGGTGCCTTTCATTTCCGATGCCGGTCCTGATGTCAGTAAGACGTTCGGCGTTGGCTTCCAGTCTGACCTTGGGATCGATATCACGCTGCCGTCACTTTACCAAGAGATGCAAATCACAATGGATGCACTATATACTAGCTTCACGGGCTACTTCTTCGAGTATGATCCTACGAAGCGGGGAAATAGGGGCAACCGGTAAAGCCCGATGTGCACAAACCATTAGAGGCCAGAGATGCTAACCCGGATACAGGCATCTAGTCGTGGGGACAGCAAAGTGGTCGAGAGCGGTAGATTCCTACCGCTCCAAGGTCGCTAATGCTTATCTGACGGTCTCGGAGCCCGGCAAGGCTGCTGCGTCCCTTGCAGAGCAGCAACCAGCTTCAGTCACGAATAGTCTACTCTCTCTCGCTGCCGCCCCAGACCTTACTGATTTGATAACCATGGCAGGCTACGAGGAAGATTCGGTAGGTCGTCTATGCTTTTCGCGGATACGGTGTAACGACGGATGCTAATGCTCGATTTAGATACACAACGATACACAGTTGCTAATCCGCAACATGATGTATTACCACATGGATGACACCCAGAGGGAAAAGATCCTCCAGGTGCCGAAGCCGAATGAGAATGACCTACCAGCCTCCCTGGCAGACAGTTTGCCCGCCAATCTGAAGACCTTTTTTAAGGACAAATACGGTCCCGCTTTCATCTGTCGCTACGTCGGCCGGACGCAGAAGTACATGAAATCCTTTACCGACCAAGAGATGAAGGATCTCTGGTATTGGTGGCAGGGCAACGGCAAGAACACTCTATCGCATAGTGAGGAATACAACGACATCAACCGCCTCAGTTCCCGGGAGGCGATGCTGAGGCGCAACGCTGAAAAGCTCGAACCGTACCTCACAAGCGATCCCGATAGCTGGGCAACGCAGCTCTATGATATGCTGACGAATAATAAACGCTTGCTCATCACCTATGTCCATTTCCCAATACAAGATGTGAGTTACCTACCGGCCGTCCCGTGCCACTTTTGTCGGATTTAATCACTGATCAGCTTTCCAGGGCAACAATGTCATCAACAAGCAATGCAACATCCTAGACGCTCTAAGCCCTGGGGGTGACTGGTCGAACACGTTCTTCGACGCATTCCTAACATTTACCTTGGCCGAGGGCTCGACCTACGCAGATATTGAGCCGGACGAGGACCAGGATACGAAGTACAAATGGCTGCACGACTCGATGCATGACCTCATCGTGGCCGTCCTAAACGATGATGACAAGATCTCCGAGGACATCAAGAAGGGGTTGCTGGCGGACATTGACGAGTTCGAGAAGCAGAACAGCCTGAACCAACAGGCTGACGCGGAGCAGCGGGCAGCTGCGATACTAGAGAGGAGTACCGAGTTTATGCGGGAGCTGGCCGGTTGGTTTTCGTACATCGGCAAAGGACTGTCGGTCGCCTTTGGGGGGACCGCTCTCTGGAAGTGGGCCGGCGAGGCCTTCGAGCAAGTTGCTGCGAAATTCCCAACCCTCAAGGGTGTGAACAAGCTGAAAGGGTTCTCCACCGCTGCTATGGTAAGTCCACATTCGTCAATTATCTACTGCGAGGCAGCATCTATTTGGCGTACATGGAAATTTTACTAACCAATCATGTACTACAGGTTGCTGTCGGCCTGCTCACTGCGGCGGTGAGCCTATGGGGCTTGGTTAATAACTGGGACAACATGTCTGACGCTGCTAGAGCCGTGGTGATTATCGAGGTGGGCCGGATGATTTTGGACAGCGCCAGTAAGGCGGTTAGTGCCTGGGACAGCTATCGGTCGAATCCAGCCGGCTCACCAGCAGAGGAGATCAACATACAGGCCCTCGGCGACAGCCTGGCCCAAGAAATCATTGACAACAGCGAGACGGTAGGGGAAGTGGCCGAGACGATAGCCGGCAGCGAAGACTACCGCGTTGTGATCGGCGAGGGGCTCCAATCCGAAGGGCTCCCTGCCGAGGCCGAAGGCGAGATGACCTGGAACGAGAGCCTCGAGGAGCTCGCCAAGGACGTTCCACCGGGCTACGAAGACGTGGCTAAGAAATTCAACATCTCGGGTAGCGTGCTGCGAATGCTCAATGCCATCCTTGGTATCGGGCTTGTGATCGCCATGTCGTTTTCGCTGGCGAACGACTGGAACTCTTTGTCAGATACGGGCAAGGTCCTCGGGATCCTCAACGTTATTGTCCAAGGGCTGACCGTGCTGCTTGACGTGGTCGACGCCGGCGTGGCGGCCGGATTATGGGCCGTCACTGGGACTATGAGCGTTGTCCTACCCATCCTCGGGGCAGTCTTAGCCGTAATAGGCGTGATTCTGATGATGGTCCAGCTCTTCATCAACCTCTTCGTAGGTAGTCAAGCCCCCCCGGACCCGATCCAGGACTTCATCAATGACGTAGGACACAAAGTCATCAGCTCCTTCGGTACCTCCCCTCCTGCCTTACTCGGATATTCGATTTCCGCGTCTCAGGTCACCGCCGGACAAGTAGTCACTCTCACTATAAAGGGCGAGAACAAGTCCTCCGCCGAGGCGACTCTGTCGTACGTCGAGATCACGCTGTACTCTGGCAACGATGACGTCTGTCTGTTCCGCAACGGTGCGGACGACACTTCGAACATCCAATTAGTGTCCGAAAGCGATTCCACCGCAGGAAAAGACGGCTACACCTATGTGACACCGAGCGCGACAGTGGGCGCCCAGTTGCCTGCGCCAGCGAAGCTAGGCACCGAGACAGACTACTACGAGTACAACCTTCAGGTCGCCGGTCCGCCGAAGGAAGACTCCAGCAGCCTTAACAATCTGGTCTTGAAGGCGGGAGAGTCATTTCAGTCGTTCTGGACCGCCAAGGTTAATAATAAGGGCCCCGATTCCGAGAGGTCGTTCAGTTGGATCGAAGTGGTCGAGAACGGCCTGCTTGATAGGTGCCAGTCGCATTTTTCTTTGACTAGGGTTTGATGAACTTCTCTCTTCTTTCCACTCCTTTCAGTCGGGTTTTCAGGTCTCTATTAGGCAATGCTATCAGTTCATTCGCTACTCTTAGGAAGGCAACATAGGTATGTATGATGATGCTTGCTCCCTAATGTAAGGTTGCCATGGATGGAGCTGGATGTAAGGCGAAAAATCAAGTATCAGCACAGAGAAAAGGTACCTCAATTTACTATGGGTCTTGTACATTAGGTAAACTGCCTACATATGTAGTTACCCACACTACTAGTCCATGTTGAGTTAGTACCTACCTAGGTATACGGTGGCCGTACCCAATATCACAGTGACTTTATCCGATCCCGGCTTTGGTCTTGCTGGCCGATTTCCGGATAGACATCTAGTTGAGTCATGTCGTCCACTTCGATATGGCTCGTTTGTCTCTCGCCGCGTGCTTGCAAGCTGTTGGATATGCTGCTATTCCTGCGTGACGAGGATTTGTGCTTCTTACGGTCGCTGGTCCCGTCGTCAGATGGTGGCTGGCGAGCCTTTGCATCCTCCGCAACCTTCTTCCTATTTTCCTCAAGGAGGATATCCAATGCATCCTTAATCTGCGTCAAGCGAGTGTCCTTCCCCCAATCGAGCATGTTTCGAACCTGTTTGCGAAACTCCTTGAAATGTTCCGGACAGGACAAGAGAAAAGCACCGACCCGTTGCATGTAATAGTTTGAATCAGTCTTCCATGATATATATAACTGGGCGGTATTGTTGTCCACAGCTATACTATAGGATATGTTGTCAACACATTGCTCGCTCCCGGTTTTCTGAAGCAAGGTATTCAGTCGGTCGACAGCATTGAGGCAGGCTGACGAAGCACCCGCACACTGATTGGTGGCAACCCAGAGGTCACCCCGAGTACCCCCGGCCGCTTTGAATTCAATGGTGATGAAGGGAAACCGAAGTCCTTGTGTTGTCGCTTCCGCAAACCGTGCATTTTGAGGATGTAGACCAGACTGGGCTAACAATTGCGATTGCGTGAAGGCCCCGTCCCGGAGCGCACCAGAATATCCGTAAAGAAGATCGGGTTTGGGCTGAGAAACCCTAAAACGGCTTTCAGGATTGTTAGGAATGAGATGAGAAGACATTAGGGATGACTTGGCATTTGCCAAGCCTGCCGTCCGTCCGTATATGTTGTCAAAGTCATTTGGAAATACCATATCTTCAAGCAGTGCCTGCACATTTGCCTCGATACATCCTTCGGAAAGAGTCTCGAGATTGTAAAGAAATTTATTAATCTCCTCCGAAGACAAACCAGGCGGGCTCCGGTCCGCTCGCAAGCCCTCCAAATGACTAGAGATATGATCAGGAAGCTGAGTATGGGCATGTTGGACGTGAAGGCCATTTGAGTTCAGGTTGTTCTGGCGATAGGACGGATGGCGAATGCTGGCAGTGCTGGAAGCGGAATCCTCTGTCTGTGCTCTGGATCCAGTAGAAGCCGGCGTCGGCGGCAGCGCAAAATCAACGGCGTCCTTTGTATAACCTATGCTTGGTTCCGATCTTGTGAGATGTCGCGAAATAAGATCGCCGTTCGAATAGTGCAGATGGCTATCCGACCGGCAGCATTTCTCCCGGTCCGACCCAACGGACTTGAGCCACTCGGAAACAAAGCTGTTGACAGATGTGGGATGTTGACTCGAATAGACAGGATCGACAAAATCTTTGAGAAATGGGGCGCATGGATACTTAGAAGGCTTGGGCTGTTGTAGAATCGGCTGCACAGATACCCATTAGTTCGAGGTCTCAACATTGGCAGGGTTGGCCATACCTTGTCAGCCTGCTCTGATGCCTCTTCCTCCACTCGAGGCTGTTGCGTGTCTGTTCGTGTCAATTGGGCTCTATTCGCGGGCAACAAATCGATGGTGGAAGTCACGTTAAGCGGCGTTTTCATAGACTCGTCTTGGGAGATGTCTCCATTCACTGGAGGTTGATCTCTGGGGCTCAGCGGAAGTTCTGTACGTGATGAATTAGCATGACTCCTCACCGTCCATACACAGGGAGCTATAGACATTCATACCTGCACTAGAGGTCGTGGTAGCCGCCAGCAGCGTTTCTTGTACACTCTTAGACAGGTTCACGCTAGAGGGACGAGTCCGCGCCTTAGAGATTACCCCGGTCATGATGAACACGCTGGCGGCCGGTTTCCTGGCAAGATCGGCTGCGTGAAGAGCCGCGAAGGGATCGATTTCGGCGTGAGAGATTATACCCGAGATTTACGAGGGCTATGTGTTGAACTGGAGAAGCTTATCAAGAATTTCCTATCGCAGAGATTTTGCATATCAATCATTTTGAAAACCTTAAAATGTAGTAATGGTAGGAGCTACGGCAGGAGCTATGGCAGCAGCTATGGCAAGAGCTATGGTAAGAGTTGTGGCAGGAGCTATAGCAGAAGCTATGGTAGGAGCTAAATCTTTCCTTTTAAGGGGAAATCTTAGTAAGGGAGGATTGTAATCATTATATTTTACTTTTGTTGCTACTTTTTTACTTAGCCTTTTACTATCGTTTAATACATATATAACTTAATAAAGGTTTTAATAATAGTTTTCAAATTTAATTATTAACTTAATTATATCGTTTAACGTGTAAATATTTTTATATTTATATTTTTAAAATTTAAGTGTTTAAGTTTACTTTTTAACTTAATAATTTTTTCGTTATTAAATATTATTTATAACTAAAATTATTAAGATAAAAAATTAAAAAAAACCTTTAAAATATTTTTTATTTTTTATTATTAATTTAAATTTGCTTTATTTTAATGTATATACTTTTTTATTTTAAAAATTTACATTTACAGTGGGGGGAAAATAAAAACGTCCAAACCTCCTTTTTACACCAAAACTCACTATGTTTGCAATTTAATAACTTACCGAATTGTTATCTTCGAACATTTTAAATTATCCAAATTATTAATAATTAATAGCTCTTTGATTTGGCCTCTTTAGATCTTTTTTTTCCAATTTTTTTGGTGGAGTAATTTAAGGTTGAATGTGACGCATCGTAAAAATAACGAAATTTGTATGGGAAATGGAAAAGAATCACCACTTTTTCGCTACATTTTGCATTTATCTTTAAATAAAAAGCCAACGATAATTTTTAATATTTTTTAAAAGTTAAATTTAAGAACGTTACTTAAAACTTTATTTAATAGTAATTTTTAATTTCTTCATTACATATAAAGTTTTGGAAATATCGTAATATATATGTAAAAGGTTTTAATAAAAACTCTTAATATATATCTTATTATATCTTATTTAATTTTAAAGATAAAAACTTTAAAAAAGCTTAGACTTATAAGGAATTAAGTTAAGTATTTTATAAAATTTAAAGATTAAATAACGATATACTTTTAGTAAAGTTATGTGTATTTAAAGTTAAAAGTTATGTAATGTGGATTTACCCTTAAACGTTTATTTTTTCTCCTCACTGTAATATTTTCGTTAATAAGAAAAATAAGTTTATTTTAAATATAAAATTTATAAATTTCTTTAAAGGTAGTTATATTTATTTTTCTTAAATATTTATTTATTATGTAAATATTAATTTTATTAAAATATAATTTTAAATTATATTTATATATATATTTATATTTTTTAATAAATTTTAAAACTTTAAATAAAGTTTTATACTTAAACTTAACTTATAATATAATACTTATTATTTTATTAAAGTAATATTTAATATTAATTTTAATATTACTTCGAATCGTTAAAACGATTTAAATTTAAACTTTTAAATTATTATTGCGCTTTAAACTTTAAAAATAAGGTTTAATTAACTATTAATACGTTATAATAATTGCTTATTTACCACACTTATTTATTAAATTTATTTATTTTATTTTATTTAATTTATTTTATTTAATTTTTATTTTTTTTATTTTTAATTTTTTATTTAATTTATTTTTTTTATTTTTAAATTTTCCAACGGCATTATTTCAAAACCTCTTTTGCTTATGTAATTTATTTTATTTTATTTTATTTTATTTATTGAATTTTTCAACGGCACCGTTTTAAAACTTTTTTTGCTTATATAATTTATTTATTTTATTTTATTTTATTTATTAAATTTTCCAACGGTATTATTTTAAAACCTCTTTTGCTTATATAATTTATTTATTTTATTTTAATTTAATTATTAAATTTTTTAACGGTATCGTTTTAAAACCTTTTTTACGTATATAATTTATTTATTTTATTTTAATTTAATTATTTAATTTTTTAACGGTATTATTTTAAATTCACTTTTCTTATTTATTTATTTTATTTAATTTAATTTATTTATTTAATTTTCTAATAACATTATTTTAAACTTACTTTTATTTATTTTATTTTATTTTATTTTATTTTATTTTATTTTATTTTATTTTATTTTATTTTATTAAATTTATTTTTTTAAATATTCTCGCATAAATAATT